>VXBR01002801.1:1474711-1512892 GCA_013400215.1 Cisticola juncidis | reverse complement strand
TGTTATACCCCGCTCTCTGTTACCCCCGCCCGGCCTTTTTTCCTCCTTACAGCAGGGACTCAGATTCCCACGAAGGAGGCACACTTGGCAGCGAGCTGGAAGATGAGTGGGAGCTCATCTTGGGATATAAACTCACCGGGAAAACAGAGAATCTGGGGGGTGCAGTCATTCACATACTGGTTAAGGACTGCGGGTGTTTTTTATCACTGAAGTCATGCGGGGCTCCTAAGGGATGGAGTCCACAGGGCCCGAGGTGTGCTGGAGCTAAGGGACGCGTGCAGGGTGTGCTGTTTCTGGTGCTTTAGTTGAAGAAAACCCCACCTTTTCTCATGTAAATGAAGCCCGTGGTGTATTCTATGCCTCTTGTTCCCACAGTGGCCCACCCTGCTCACCGATCACAGTGCAGGTGCCAGTCCAGGTCACGGAAAGAAGCAGAAGGATGAACTGGAACTTCACTTACACTCTGATGAAATCCCTTTATGCTGCCATAGAAGGGCAGAAACCGGATTTAGGCATAACACTTGAACCTGGCTGCTTACAACTAGTTAATTTTCCCAAGGAAAAGGCCAGGCGTTCTGGCTACCTGCCTCAAAGCGGGCTGGTGAGGAATTTCAGCAGCAAATACCACACTTCATCACAATCTCTCATTCCTAATGAGCTGCTAAACTGAGCCCAACTGCCAGCCTGAGCCACCTGAACTGTGCCATTTGCCTCTACAGCTCTGTCCCTCATGTTTTGTTGAATCTCCTTTCATAGAAGCATTGCAGGACATATCTGGGGACAGAGAAACAGAAAAACTAACAGCAGTAGCAGGGGGTGGAATATTATGCTCTAAATTTATCAGTCCCTTTTCCAAACCATTTAATGTCCAGCTCCTATGCTGGATTTTTCTTAAGCTTGACAGTATTTGGAAGAGAGAAGCTGCCACTAAATTAATTTTGATTTTTTAAATTGATACCACTTGTACAGATAAATAGAGTACAGTGCAGCAAACCCAAAATCTTAAGCTGTGCTGTTACTTCTATGTATCATATGTAAATGATATCTATTCTAATATGTAAACTATATGTAATATGTACATTATATACTATGAGATAATAATATGAATATGTCCTAGTTTCTAACAATTCATTAACACAAAGCATGAAGCAATGTATTGTAAGAGACATTAAAACTGCTTTGCTCACAGCAGCTTGTTTTGGGAGATCTGGCTTCTTTTTATACATCTGTTAAAACCCCTGAGTAGGTGAATGCTGTGTGCAGGCCAGCTCAGTTTGCACGTTTCCCAAATGAGAAATGTTCACACAGTACCTTGTTCTCATGTGCATTTGTGCCACCCTCTGGAAAATCTGGAGTGCACTATTAAGCACTGGTTACACTCTGCAGGTGGTGGGCATTGTCCTCTGGAAAACCTAAATCCCATTTTTACTCACACCCAATGGTTTTGTAATTTTACTAACACATTTATTTGCCTGGGAGGAAACCTTGGCTGAAACACCTTGCAGTGTTCACCAGTCCAGTGTGCCAGCTCCTGTACTCTATGAGCTCAGCAGTCACTAACAGGATATGGAAAATGAATTAAATACATATTGTGCACAGAAATCTATTCCTTCCTGAAACAGCAATAATTCTGTCTACATACCTTGTGTTCTTCCCATAGCTATGGACATGCTGCTGCTTTGGCTGGTTTTAATTTAATTTAGCCTGTAAGCTCCTTGGGGCCAACACTGTCTTTATTTGCCTGTGAAGTGTCCTGCCTGTCTCAGGCACCACATAAATAATAAACCAGCCTTCTGTCCCAGGTGTCTGTGCCTTTTGTGTTTAAGGATGACTGAAGGGTGGCTCTGTTGAATTATTTCTCTCAGTGTGGAGCAGATGTGAGTCATGGGTGCTGTGCTGCCTGAAAAGCTTTTGCTGGTGGGCTCAGGATCCAGTTACCCCCCAAAGAACACTCTGGGATTTCCCCAGGGGAACAAGGCCTGGTCCAAGCTCTTCCTCCACCCCTGAGGAACTGGGCTGGTCCCTGGGGGACAGGGACAGCAAGCACAAGGGGGTGTCCAGGGACCCTGTGGGTGACAAACACGGGTCACACAGAGCTGCTGCTGTTCAGATGTCTCAGTGCAGTTCCAAATGCTGCTGCCCTGCTGCTGCTTTGGTCCCATTACATTTGTGTCCCTGCTTTGTGAGCAAACACAGGAACAGCCCCAGAGCCTGGGAGCTGCCCCTGCACTCACAGGGAGCCCCACCTGGCACAGCACACACAGGGTACAGCCACAGGGCAGGACACTGCTCCACCAGCCTGTGTTGATAAAATCTCAGTTATAGCACACACTCATTGCAGCTGTCATGCCCTACTAAAGCCCAGTCTTTCTCTTTCCAGAGATTACTAATTAGTTCACTTAATTTATCTGTTTTAATTTGCATGCTGCTCTTTAATTACTGTGGAGTTGCTGAAATCATCTCCTCACTTGTTCTGCATTCACACAGACACCAATATTTCAGTGCCTCTACAGAAAGGCTTATCCCAGCACTGCCATGGCTCCCAGGGAGAACAGCTGGCTTTCCACAGAAAGCTGTGCCATGGGTCGGGGGGGAAGGAAAAACATTGAATAAAAAAAAAACCACTGGGTCCCTAGGTAGTGGGATTTTCAGTAATCTAGTACTTTTATTAATCTTCTTCCATGTTCTTTACAGACTTTAAACATATAGTAAGAACATTTTATGCAGCATAAAATGTTTGTAAAGGTCTGGAATTTAAATAATCATGTGGATATTAGTATTTAATCTGTCTGCCTGTCAACTACATTAATCTTTGTGGTCTTCCCCTGTTAAAATAACATTCCAAGTACATAACATGGAGCCAAGCCATAGGAAAGCTGATTGTCCTTAGGTCTGACCTGCTGACCAGCAGGTTTAGGAGGGAAAACAGGGCTGTAAAGAAGCAGGATTAGGTGGGCAGAAGAAAGTTGAGCATTTTCTTAATTAAAAGAATGCTAAAACCCATGGCCATCTCCTGGGGATTTAAAGGAGGAGGTTCCCCAGAGCCCAGAATCTCCTCTATGCAAAAACACCACGTGGCTCACATCCCATCAGTTACATTAATCCCTAATTAATGCTGGTGACAAACTCCCCCCAGCCCCAGTCCTACACATGGACAGTTTTATCTGCAGCTCCTGCCACAAGAGTCACACCAGGGCAGCCTACTGCACATACAGCCCTGAAATCAGCTGCTTCACTCCCAAAAAATGCACCTTTCTGTTCACTAAAAATACTAAACCTGAGCTACAAGGTGGAAACAAGCAGGGCCCTGCTGGTCAAAGCATTTAATATATGATTTTATACATATATAATACACTTAATAAAAAAAGAACTAATATTTATTTAGATGGATATACTGCCTCAGTCTACTGGCCTTACTGGAGCTGACATGCACGGGGTGATGACTGGTAAAAATCATGGCTGGGCACCTTTAGCTTCTAACAAGGGAAGCCTGGTGAGCTGTTAAAACACAAAGGTGGTTCCTTTGTGTTTTAACACATAAAGTCACTGCTATACACAGTGTAATGAGCTTGAAAACTTCCTCATGAAAAGTATTTTGCTTTCCTCCATAAGGACTGAAACAAAGCTGATTCCCTAACCAGGTCTTTCTCAACCTATTCCAACATAAAAACAAGCAAAAAAGTGACTTTCAAATTACACAATTTATTTAGTATACAATAGTCATTACATCTCTTTACAACAACATATTATAAAATAACTATGTTAGATCCCACCAGCAGAACACTGAAACAAGAAATGAAAATACACTTATGAATCTCAAAGGCTTTTCTCTCCTAAAAAAGTCCTGGCTCCTTAATACCATTTTGTCTCTGCAATCTAAAAAAAAGTAATCTGTATCACACTGCCACTGATCACAGGCAGCACAAAGTCCCTGTGGCACTCAGGAGGAGCCTGTCCCTGCCATTCCCACAGAGTGTCCCTGTGGCACTCAGGAGGAGCCTGTCCCTGCCATTCCCACAGAGTGTCCCTGTGGCACTCAGGAGGAGCCTGTCCCTGCCATTCCCACACAGAGTCCCTGTGGCACTCAGGAGGAGCCTGTCCCTGCCATTCCCACAGAGTCCCTGTGGCACTCAGGAGGAGCCTGTCCCTGCCATTCCCACAGAGTCCCTGTGGCACTCAGGAGGAGCAGCCCTTCCCCTTCTCCCCCAGCCCCTCCCAGCCCTGGGGTCACACAGGGGCAGGGAGGAGCTGGGAACTCCTGTGGCCTGGGCACTTGGATTTACTCTTTCAAGCAGGCTGGTGTCTGAACGCTGCACAGCAGACCCTGCAAGATCCCTTAGTGTTATACCTTTCTGAGGATCTCTCATAATGCATCTTTCCGTTTAAAAAACCCCAAACAAACCAGTTTGCACTTGGTAGTTTCTATGAAAAGGTTAAATTTCTCCTTTGGCAATATCAGACTGCATTTTTGAAATAAGTCTGTTTAAAAATAGTTACTGTTCCAGTCAGGATTTCGTAGTCTCAGCTGTAACCTACAAGTAAATTCTGAAGACAACAGGCAATCACTGGGCCTGGGCATCCCTCCCCTGCACCAAAGGAAAGTTACTGCACCTTTCCAGAAAGATCCAATTGCATCCTAGAACAAGCCAGACAGCCCAGACATCTTTTACCTTCTCTGTGCTTGTTTACAATTACTGAAGGCACTCACTGAGGGATTCACTGACCCAGGCTTGCAGCAAGATCCACCATGCATCATTACAGGCCTAATTAAAGTTTTAATACTGATTAAAATATTTTATTATTGTATTATGTTAAACTGCAGTGGTCTCCAACCTCATTAAAGGATACAGGCTAAGAATTACTCAGGAGTTTCAGCTGCTCAGTGTAACAAGCCAGCTCCTGTCAGTGTGTGATTTAACACAGCCTGGCTACAGCACAGCCTTCTGTGCCACAGAGAAAGGCAGGAGGATGTTGAACATTGTTTAATGAGTATTTACTGAATATAAAATTGTTTGAGCATGTGACAGAACCATCTCCATCTCTTCGGTAATTTACCTTGGTACAACTGAAAGGGAAAACACTTCAATCATTTGGAACTGGAGCCCAGCTCAGTTGTGACAGCTAATCTCATTACACATCTTGATTAAATTAAATGTGGAGTTTACTATCTGCAGCACTTTAAGTTTCCCATCATTAGGAATTAATTGCAGTGGTAATTACTATAACTGAGTTATTTGCATAGGCCACAAACACTCTTATAGGTGTTCAAATGTTAATTCAACCTGGGCCTAGAGGCACTTGATTATTACAATTCTGTTTTTCTTAAGAAACACATGAGCCTAGTGGATGTCTCATTCAAGATGGAGAGTACTGTGAGGCTGCCAAATTTGATTTCTGCTTTCAGTCTACAACCAAAGCAGTGCTAAAAACATAGCAAAAGCCATGTGGTACCTTCGTAACATTTAGAAATCCCATACAAATCACAAAGTTCAGGCTGTAAAAAGACAAAGGGTACAAACAGATCACAAAATTCTCAGCATTAAGGTCTGGCTTCACATCATCTTCCATGTTATTTTAAAATACTGGTAGTCTCTGTTTTAGGCTAAAGAGCAAGGACACAATGACTTTGTGCTAAAATATAGAGCTTTCTGTCTGAAATAATATAAAACAAAGCTCTACTGTCTGTATTTGAAATCCTGGTTTCCTGCTGATTCAGAGATGAGTTTTTCTTTTGTCCAATTTTGCTATCCTAGTGGGATTCAAACAAGGAGAAAAAGGATCCCCTCTAGTTCAGAAAGTATATACAGAAAAGTGTTGTGAGAATCCAAACTGAGAAATTTGGAGTTTTGTTTGTTCTGAGCATATTACAAGGATACAAACATGCAACATGTATCAAGCATGCTCCAGCCTTTTTTCTCACTAGAAATACGTAACACTCCATCATTAAACACTTAAAGTTATAAACCAGTTTGTTTCTGATCACTAAAAATGCTGGACCAAAGATTAAAGTTTTTTCTTCAAAATTATTTGCTTAATTCTCACTCACTGATTCTGCAATCACACTCACAAGACTGGAAACTCATATCCACATACATTCCCAAAGAATTGAAAAAAGAGGCACTGAAAGAGCACAAGGATCTGTCAGAAAGGACCAGACAGAAAGATAAAACTTCATTTTGTGACCATTTTTAGGATTCACAAAGGCAATGCTTACTCAGGGCAGGGGCAGCATGGGCTGCTTTTACTGAATTTCTACCATTTGAGAGGAAAATCTGAACTGCTGAGCAGATTCACAGGCAGGCACTCGGCAGTGCTCCCACAGGCTGCTGCCTTTGTCTTCCAATCAGCTGAAACTGGAAAACAATTACAACCTAAGTGTTCTGAGGGTCAGAATTTGGAATTGAAATGGTCCCTGCTAGCATTTATTTATGAATTTATGAAAATTTTGGCAACATCAGTAACGTTATCAAAATTAAACTAAGAAAAAAGAATCACAGTAATTAAACAAGAAACCATCAGTGTAAAATGTCTTACAAATGTAACCTGTTTGTAAACTTCATCTGCATTTCCTAATGTGGGTCCTGTGTGAAATACTGAATGTGAAGTCACGCTTGGAAATGTTATTTATGCTTGGCGAGTTTGTAAACATGGAATGTTTTGTTCTGAAACACCCTGGTGAAGTGCACTGTGTAAGAAGGAAGGTTTTTTTTAATTTCCTCACAGAAGCGAGGATACGGTGAAGGTTTCAAATCAGGTTCATTCTCTCCCAAGCCATCCATGATCTGCAATGAAATGGAACACGTGTGAAATTCTTTAGCCAGTTCACAGTGACAGGAACTAAGTTCCCAACAACCTCCACAATGCATTCACTGGGTCAGGCTGGCCAGGTTTGTTCACAGTATGAAACAAGTGGGGGGAAGCAAACAGCTTTAAACCAGTAAGATTTAGAGTATTGTTTCTAAATGGATAAAGCTGCTTTGTCAGAGGTCCATATCTGCTTGTGCAGCCCCAGAAACACCTGAGAACTGCCCTGACACAGAGTGGTAACAGAACCACGCTGTCCCTGAGCAACTGAAGCTCTGAAGGGATTCACACCTGGGAGGGAACGCTGCTTGTGAGCTCCTAACCTGCAGCTCCTCAGGAAGAGATTACTTATCCTGCCCAGGTTGAAATCCCCCTTTTTATTCTCCATTACCCTTCACAGCCAGCAGTGTTAATTTGGCCATTCTGAGAATGTCTAAAGGCTCAGCAGGTTTTCCTTGCCACAGTGCAAGCACGCTGAGCTCCCTGAGGTGTCAGAGCTGATTTCAGAGCGGGGTCACCCACAGTGTGTGTTTTGTTCCTGGTTCTGTGACACTCACGTGGCCGTTGGCGACGTCCAGCAGGTCGCGCAGGCGGCAGCCGCGGCTGTGCCTCCTCTCGTAGCAGATGCTGTCCTCCAGGATCACGTAGTCCGTGCCAAAGGAGCGCAGGATCCCGGACACGTCACTGGGAGAGCGCTTGGCATAGATCTGGTAAATCTGGGGAGCAAGGAACCGAGCTCCAGCACCACAGCACCACTCACTACTGCTCTGCCATGACACCGTGAGCCAAAGAACCCAGACTGAGCAACCACGGGAATTAAATGTTACAGAAATGGTCTGTGAATGCTTTACTCAGTAGCCACAGGGAGATGAGTGTTATGGTGGGAATGCTGCTGGCTGCACAGCCCCGCATGGCGCTCTCAGGCTTTGGGAATGTCCCAGTGCAGAGAAGGGCAGGGGAATACAGACCCCCAGCTCCACCCGCAGTTTCTCAGGGCGGTTTCTGTGTGAGATGCTGTGTGCTGCTCTGGCAGCTGAAGGGAGTATCAGGGAGTGCTCCATGAGGGTTTAACACCCACACAGGCATCAGGATCTACTGAACCACAGCAGCCAAACCAGTGCCCTGGGACTGGCTGGGTACGCAGGCACAGAGCTGGCAGAAGGGAGACAGGACAGCCCAAAGCAGTTCAGTGCTGGGCCCGTGCCTGACAGGGAGTTACTGCTGGTAAAGCAAGATGCCTTTTGCAGTGTGCATTAGGACATTAGTGTTCTCTGCAGTGGAATCGATGACATGGGCAGGGATACCTTTAAAAACCAGAAATCTCTCACCTGCTTTGTCCTCTCTCTCAGGTTCTTATCCTCATAGTGGGGATGGTTGGTTAAGGTCCGCCCCGTGCACAGCTTGACTCCTGCCAACAGCTGCATGCTCCCAGCAAACACTGCTGTGCTTGGAGTGTTTGCCCTAAACAAACGGTGAGAAGGCTGAGGAAGTCTCTGCAGAGGCATTTTTGCAATGCTTGTGACAGATCAGAAGGAAAAAAAAGACTGCAAAAGTATTTTTCTGCTTCTCCTCTATTCAGGGAGAAACTATTCAAGCAACTGTGTTTTCTTCAAGAGCCAAGTGGATAAATTATGATAATACTTAACTGCAAATAAAAAATTTACTAAGCACTATGAGGAAATCTAAGGAAAACATGATGCTGACAATTTCAAACTATTTCTATATTTCATATATGTCTCAGGTTCATAAAGCCTCTCAATATTTATAGGTTTCTATATTCTAATTCTTTTAATATTTCAAGAAACTTATTGTGACTTAGGTTTGTGCCTGATATATATAAGGTACTTTATATAAAGTTTAATCTGAATGGTAAAACTTTCTGTTTGTGTCCTAGCATTCACCATTCACTTGGAACAAAAATTTTGTTCCACGAGACATTAATCTTCCTATTCTGACAATTGTCAGAGAGAAGTTATGAAAAAAGACACCCCAGTTGCAAAACACTGGGGCAGGGGGGATGCAGAAGATTCCAGAATAATGCTGTCACTTATTGTTACAGTAATATTTGAAATTCCACACAGCAGTCCTGGTATCTCAGGATCACTCTAATACCACTAATGAAAAAATTATTTTTGCTCATGTTCTTCCCAACAAGTTTACAATCTAAGATATTTGCAAAGACACAACAGAAGGGCAGAGCAAAAAGAAAGAGTAAAAGTGTCAGGCAATGGACACTGCCATAATCAGGCTAATTGAAAGTGGCCATAGTATGCTGAAGTGTTTTCTAGTGCTTAGTAGGCACATAACCATGGAAGGGTCTGTGAACACTAAACCAACAGAAAGCAGCACACATGAAATCAACTGAAATGAAATTAGAATGTGAATAGGTGCCCAACATCCCCATGCATGCACTGAAGTACTCCAGCAACTGTGACACTCTGGGGTGCACTTCAGGGAGCCTTTGGAAACTGCAGCTACACACTCAGTCATCTTTAAGCTCCATGATCAGCTTGAAAATGTTGAGAGACAAGTATTATGTTTTACTATCGTCTTTCAAGAGATTATGTTTAGCAAATGAATTAATAATTACAAACCATTCCTAAAAAATCTTGCACTGGTACATTAATCTCATCTAGGAAGGCCTGAGATAGTATTTTTAATAGGCCAGTTTACTGATAGAGTAGTCCTTCAGCACTTTATAAAACCAGTTTCATTTTAAAGTCTGAAAATATTTAATCTCTTAAGAAATTATTAATTACTTACAATATTCAGAGCCACAAGTGTCCTGAAGTACATGTTCCATTAAAAGAAATTAATTGCTGTTGGAATTTAGTACTATGCATATGGGATGTCCCTGACAGGCTGTCAGCCAGGACTTATCCCTGGAGCGGTGGGAAAGCACAAGGAAGGAATAAGCTGCCAAGGACATGGGCTGGACTGGGGAGAGTTTAGACACCCAAATAAAAATGATGATTCTTAAAGCATCTTCAACACGTTTCTGTATTTATGCCTGAGCCAGACAACTTCCAATGTGACAAGTAGGTTTCTCTGCTTGTTCAAGATTAGTTCAAATTTTAAAACCTGGCTGGCCTTACCACGGCAACCCTGCTCTTCTGATTGCAGATTTGCATTATAATGGGCTCTGTAACAGACTCAAAGTTACTTAAACCCACTCACACAGCCCCTCCCAACGAGTACCAAAGGCAAAACCACAAGAAAAAAGGCAAACAAACAAAAAAGCCAAACCAGCCTGCAGGCTCTTGCCTTTAAAAAGCAAGCTAAAGGGTGATGGTGCCCTTTATCAATAACCTACTGGTAATAATGCTTGTCAAAAATGTGAGTCACAGAACACACTGAGTTGGAAGGGACCTACAGGGCTCACCCAGCCCAGCCCCTGTCCCTGCCCAGACCCCCCTGGGCACCCCTGGCAGCTCCCAAAGGCTCCTGGAGCTCGGGCAGCCTCAGGCTGTGCCCATTCCCCGGGGAGCCGGGCAGTGCCAGCTGGGGCAGGACTTTCCTGAGATCCAACCTAACCCCGCTCTCCTCACAGGGAGCAGAGATAGGAGCTGAATCTCCCCTCAGCAAATGGATCATGCTGAAGATTCAGGGTTCCATTTCTCCCCTTTCCAAAAGCATTCCCTGCTGCCCAGAAGGGGTGAGGTACAGCTCAGTTGCATTCTTAACCAGATAGAAGGAGTTTTGCCAGCACTTCTGCTCTCCCTATCCCTTAAGACAATCCAGTGACCCTTGCTTGCTTTTCAAACAACGGCCTTAAGTGCTCTGGTCCTTAAGTGCTCTGGTGTTGCAGGTACAGGCAGATGTTTCCCTGAGATTTACAGGTTTGCAGTCCTAGGCAATGATCCTCCTTCACACACATCACTGTCCATATTTCACTGGCCAGCTCAGATGTTCCTAGACCAGCAGGGGCTACTGGAAGCTCTTGTTCCCTGCGCTGCACTGGCCAGGAGTGCCAGGAGCTCTGGGCAGAGCAGGGAGGTGACCCTGGGAGGTGACACTAGGAGGTGACACTGGGAGGTGACACAGAGCCCCAGGCAGTGTCTGCCCTCTCCAATTCCCTCCCCAGGAGCTCCTGTGGGTGCCACTGCTGAGTTCTGGGGACACCAAGGAGCCCTGAGGAGCATTCCCAGGCCAGGGTGGCTCCTGCATCCAGGGGTGCTCCTGCCATGCCCTGCTGAGGCAGCACCACTGCAGGGCTCTGCAGCCAGGGCAGCTCCTGTGCTGCCACCCCTGAGTGACACTTCTCTGTTATACAAAATCCAAGCCATTCTTACAACTGTCTCAGCAAATGATGTCTAAAATGAAAGGATAATTTGTTTTTATAGCTCTCTGCCAAGCTCCATACCACACTGCCCAGCCTGCAAACAATTTATTCTCTAGGAAATGTCACTAAATAATGACAAGGACTTACAGGTCAAACTGATTTACATTATATAATTTAAATGCCATTCCAAGCAGACCTGATGGCATTTTGAACAAATAATCTCATTTATTTTTGAAGCTCTAAGCTTTCAACAAGTTAATTACAGCTGAGCTAATGGGTAAACTAAGCACTATATTACAGTGTAGGAACCTTTTCTTCACCTTACACTTAAGAATTTAGAGAATTATATAAATACTAAAGAATAACACATTAAAAATAAGAGGGTTTTACAGGAAGTACTTGCACAGACTCTGAAAGGGGTAGTAATTCCTTCTCTTAAACTGCTAAAGAATTATTGTGAGCTGGTTTTAGGAAGCACTAAGGAAGAAATGGCCAACATTGCAATTACAGGTTACATCATTAGAAATAAAATGGCCATTTCTAGTAAAAGTCCTCCAGAGCTGAACCCTGTAGTTGGCTTTTAAAGCCATAAAATCTGACAAGTCTCAGATTATTCCTTTACTAGTGCCTGAGTATGGTATGAATCAACAAAGCAAAAGGATTTGAGAAAAGGAGATTCTGAGGAATATGCCATGATAGATTTTTTTTCTTTCAGAGAAAATCTTTTTATTTGCAGAATGCAATGTTAAAATATCACAGATTTAGCTGCAGATGACAGGCAGTAAAGCATATTCAGTCACACTGTCATGGTTCTTTTTTTTCCCTCTGGTTTGGAAAGACCGAAAATTGCAAAAATGGAAACGACAGCCACAAAGAAAGAACAACAAGATGCGTTTTTGTGAGTCCCAGCTTCAATTTTATGCATGCAGATTATGCTCACATAAAGGAGTGCACCTACACAGTTGGTATAAACCTACTTCTCAGGCAGCCTCAAATTCATGCCTGAAATTTACTCACGTCTGTTCGACAAAATCCCAAGAATTTAAGAACAACAATTAAAAAAAAAAGTGTAATATTGCCTTTAAAGTCTGGAATATGTGTTGATTTCAGTGGGATTACCCTTGAAAATCAGGACTGTAAGCAATGAACTTTAAAGCTATCTTGAAATTAAAATATAGCCATTAATATAAATTAGTATAAATTACTAAAGGAAAGAACCACCATTGAAACATAGGTGTTTCATCTGCACAATCTTAGGAGCTTTTTGGAAATCTGTGGGCTTTCCACTGATACAGAAATTTGCCTGCTTGTCCCCACACCTGGTTCAGGTACAGCTGACATCCAACAATGCTCTGCTGAACCTCAGTCTCAGTTAACTTTTCCACTGTTTTGGCTGTTGCCAAAGATTTGTAAGAACTTTTTCTGTGAGTTTTGGCAATTGCCATTGAAATATTCCATGACTGTAGACAGATTTCCCCTTTAAAGGCAGAAGACATTGCTTCTTTAACACTTACCAGGAGTAAACAGAGTAGGGAAGTTCACGCTATTGATTTGCTCATTCTACTGATATTCTTCCCCATCTCACAAATGAGCATGTTGTTCCTGCTGTCTTAGGGAGAAAGACCAAAACTAAGAATTTTAATGTACCTCCCAGCTGGGAACAGAGCTGTGAACTATCCCTGGAGCACTGGTTTCTTGACTTTTTTGTTGAAAAAAAAAGCTAAGAAAATGAGATGGTGGGTAGGAAAAAAAGCAGAATTCTGGGGTATGCAAGGTCACCATGTAAAAAATTGTGCTCTGCAACTGTACAGATTACAAACCAGAAGATCTTCCTGAAAATGTTATGGCAATTTTAGTGAGGGCAAGAGCAAGAAATGCATCTGCAGACACTTCACAGGGGACAGACTAATAGTTGGCCATTATTCAGATGGGATATTTGGACAAGCTAATATGCATTTAGAGCTAGGCAGACAGAAGGGTTTTCTTGTTGAGGAGAGATTGCAAGACAGATAAGTTATTCCTAATTCACTGCTATACGTGACAAATTCAAGCTTTTCATACTGAGTTTTAATAATGAATGATTAGTCCCTGACACCAGCCTTGACAGGTCATTAACTACAGCAAACTATCAAGTGTTAGTACAGTAAAAGTGTTCTCTGACACATCCAACTTCAGAAAATCTGTCCCACTTTGAGAAACTTACCATAAATTTTGTTGACTGGTATTTCAAGCATAGATAATTAACTCTTTTTCACAGGAATAATATTCATAAATACAATAAATTCTAAGTAAAAAAATGCCCCTCTGTAATTGTCTGTCAGGACTTGGAATGAAGAGATGACAAGCACCAGTTTAGCATTCTCAGCACTAAAAACACATGAAAAATTATTCTCATTGGAGCCAGTCAAATCCAGTTCATGGCTGGGAATAACTCCACATGCATATTTTATGTATAAATCTATATATAACTCTATATATTGCACACAGGAGACCTGAACTATCAGACATTTACCATCTTTTAATAAAACAGTAGTGCTAAATGGAACTGGCTGGTAAACATTAGTCACAAAAATATGTCAATAAGGCTGCAAAGATTCTAAATGATGGAAAAAATCATGGCCTGCTTTCATAATAAGTCAGTGAAGGTTTGTAATATATTTTGCTTCTAAATTACTCCTTCTAGTTTATGGATTAAAGAAATACAACATTATGGAGTGTAAATATGTTGCTATGGGGAGAACAGGCTGGGTGACTGGTTTCACTGAAGTTCATTGCATATGAAGGAAATACTCCAAGGAAATGCTTCAAACAGTTCAATATTTAATGTTGTATATTCAGATTTACTTTCAGAATATTTTCCTCCATAACATGAAACCAATTTTCTTTCTTTAAAATAATTGCCTGAGTTGCAAATAAATACAAGTCCCAGGAATCTCCCTGCTCAGAAACTTAACCTGAAAGTTTTTAGTGGTTACTTTGTGTTAACAGAGAACCCTTCAGCTCACAGCCCTCCAGAGAACATCCTATCTGGCCTTTTTTCTCAGCATCTTCTACATGCAGTATTCCAAACTGTTTCCACCTAAACAATACCTTCCTGTGCTCTGTGAGAAAGCAGAATTGATGAGGAGGGTTGGAATGATTAACTCACACTCCTGAAAGACTGCACCTATGCTTAGCTGTGACAGTTCAATTAAAAATATTTTCCTTGCAGTTTGGAACACATGTTGGGATTAATTCTAACAAGCAGAAACAACTTAGATAGTTTTAAAGTCCAACAGACTGCAGAGTTTCAATTTCCCAGCACTATATCCAAGTTTTTTTACATTATGGAGTTAAAGGACATTAGGCTGGGGGAGGGAAATAAAATTATTTCACTGCAGAGGTCTATTAATGCAAAGAAGTAGCTATAATACGATGACAGAAGCTTGACAATTCCAAATTTACCTCTTTTGGCTGGATAAACTGTGTCCTTATGAGAGCAAAGGGATCAGCTGGTTCCCTGATGCACATGGGACACAGCAGTGACACTGAACCCAGGCACAGATCTGCTCATACCCAACTCCTGATAACCCCCAGCCCTAACTCCTCATGGGTCACCAGAGTTCACTGCTGAGCTGGGACAAATAAGGAGAACACTATAACTAAGAACATTAGATCTACACAAATAGCATTTAACTGAAATAGAGAAAAAATCCTCTTACTTAATCCAGTTCATCAGCTCCACAGTGTCTGGGTCATAGAACTCTCTCAGCTCTGACAGTTCATCCATTATTCCTGGCCAGAACTAAATGGAAACAAAATAGAACAACCTCAAGACAGAATGAACAAAACAAGTTTGGATGCTGAATTCTATCACCTCCTCTTAGCTGGCAAATAATCTCGTCCAGCTCATGGGTAAATTGCAAGACACAAGTGTATCTGCCCCTCCTAGGAAGACTGGCCAGGATCACTGCAGGATGAACACACAGTTCCAGAGTCAGAGATCTGCAGCTCCTGCCAGGTCACCAGCAGGACCAGAACTGCCCATTGTCAATGGTGACAAGAGAAAGGAAGGGCCCAGGAATTAACCTGAAGTTTGGAAAGGAACCATAAAACTAAATTTAGAAAGGTAGGGAATCTGTATCAGAAGTAAAGATATTAGATGTGCTGCAGATACTGTTAATGGTATTTCAGAAGTTTGAATTAAAAGAGAGTCACTGAAGGCAAAAATAAAACTGTGACTGAATGACAACAACCAATAGAGCACTGGGGGAAGGCATTTCAAAATTTACTATAGATGAAGAATACATAAATCAAATCTGGAGGAGAGAAAAAAGGATTGAAACCAATTCTGAAAAGCTTAACCTTCCTGTCCAAAAAGCTAAGGGAACAATGATTTATTTAAGGGTTTATTGTTTAAACCAGTGAATATTCCAGGGTAGAAGGGAGCAATTAAGGAAGATAATGACAATACTAATGACAGATTGCTGTGCATCAGTCTTTACTACAGAGGATGTCATGGTGAAACCTATTCCAAACCTGCTTTCTTTAGATAATAAGGATTCTGGTTTGAAAATTGAAATGCTACAGGAAAAAGTCGAAGAAAACCCACTTGATAATCTAAAAAGCCATTAATCATCCCATTTATATGATGCTCATGCACGAGTTCAGAAGTAATTTGAATGTGGTGCTGCTGAGCCCCTTAGCAAACACAGGCATTCCTGCACTCACTGTAATTACGGGGCAGCACTGGGGCAGGAGGTGGAGCTGGGCCAAGGAAGATTCTCACTGCTGTAGCTGCTCACTTAAAGCAGTGTTCAAATACTCCTGGCATCTCCCAGGTGGAGCCACAGCAGCATCACAACCCTGGGGAAGCTTTGGGAAGTACAGCAGTACAACAGAATATTTCTGCTCTTCAGAAGCTCTCCCAGAGGCTAGAAAATTCAGCTATTGTGGAAGGACATTGTGGAGTCTCATAATGAATCAAAACTTCCTCTCTTCATGACTAAACTGCCCTGGAGAGCTTCACATTCTGAGAACTTGGAGTCCTGCAGGGTGGAGACAGGAGGAACAGGCTCTGCTTTGCTTTTCATCAGTGCACCCTGCCCTGTAACCTCCTAAGGAATCCATGGCACAGCTCCCTGCTCAATGCTGGGGCTATTCCATGGCATTCACAATGTAAAGGCTTTTTCAGTCAGTACTGCAAGTTCTGAGTGAGTACAAGCAGTTTCCACTGGAGGAGAATCATGGTCATGGGGCTTGCTATTACTGAATTGAAAAATTTCCAGGTAGCACTACATGTGATTAGCAGAATCAAGAAAAAACTAAGGTACTTCAGGAGTTCCAAATACAAGAGAATGACAAATACAAAGTAAAGCATATGAAAATATGGGCCAGTAACACTGACAGAACTTTGTCTTGTAAAGATGTCAGATTGAGAAAAAGTCTGGTGACACATGGAGAGGATATAAAGAACAGATGGAGCACATCAGGGATGTAAGAAACTGCTAAGAAGAGTGAGGGAAATGTGAAAAGAGGTCTCCAGCTTGTAATGGTGCTTGTCTCTGGGGTCAGAGTCATCAGGAAAAGAAGTGGACAGGGGCTTAAATTACCCTGAACTGAAGCTGTTCAGTACAGCCAGAGACTGCTCAGCTCATGGGTATATGCTGCAAAATGTGCTGTAATAAATGTCCACGTTTGGAGCAAAAGGACTTGGCCATGATGAAGATAAAAATGCAGCTGGAGAAATAACAGGACTAGAGAGTTTACTATTAGAGAGAAATCAAGATTATTTGGCAATTCTTGGAATTAGAATGCTTAAGATCAAGAGCTCACCTTAAGTACCAACAATTTATTCAGGAATTACTGACATGCAAACACAAATTGATGAGCATTATTGTGAAGTTAAAATACAATGAACACATATAAAGGTGAAATCTACCTGCAAAATGTAAAAAGTGAAACATAAATACTACTTGGTACTGCTTTATGTATGTGTTGTGTTATCTGCAGCACAGCATGAAAATAGGCCTGGAAAATGAAAGTAGGCATGGAAATACTTCAGCATTTTCCCTTTATCTGAGAAATGTTTATTTGCACTGTAATAATGAAAAACACATGTAACAGGAATACAAATGTCTTACTGGTCTCAAAACCTGAAATCTGAAAGAAAGCCAGCATTATAGCTGCACCTGCAGCTCAATAAATTATGGTTCAACTGATGTATTTGGGGCTGTAGTAACCACATGCCTCAAAAGAGGCTTTCATTAGCTTATTCAGGATTAGGTTAATAATCCCATAAAAGTCCTATTTTGAGGAACTGCACTGAAGAATAGTTCTGACAAATGTAACAGATAATGAAACACCAAACTGATCTCCTACAAACTCAAGAAAACCAGCCCTGATGGCCAACCCAAATTTAACTTTGTGGGGTACAGAGAAACTGCCCCTGCAATCTGAGCAGTCAGTGACTGAACAGATACATTCTTGTCTGGAAAATAGAAAGGTAGGTAAGTCTCTGTTCCAAAAATCTCCTTCCACTGTCTGTTTTCAGGGTTTTAGAGGGAGAATATTAAACCACATTCCCACAAAGGCAATGGGTATTTCCTGGATCTCTCTGTAAGAGTTCTCATCTGACCACTGCCAGGGCAGAGCCTTGTGGGTCTCTTCCAGCTCAGAATATTCTGTGATGCCTCAGGCTTCTCATCAACTCTTTCAGCTTTGCAGAAAAGACCCCCAGAGAGATCCACTCTTCTGGAAGCTCAGCTGCAAGGGCTGACTCAGGACAAAGAAATTAATCACTGAGAGGTGATGATGTTATCATTCTTACTGAGAGATTTGAAAAATGGGATTTTTAATGTCAATAAAAATTATTTCCTCTATTTATAAGAAATACAAAAATGATGGTTTTCAGGCAGACTGAGCACAACTAATGACTGCTCTAAAGCCCATGAAATCAATGGTTTCTGTTGACTTTGGAATTGAATCTGACAGGATTTAGGAACTTTACATCTGCTCATGAAGAGTGGGAGGAAAATGATTCCTAGTGATCTGTCACATTAGACTACCAGAATGTCATGCTCTGGTATCCCCCATGTCAAAAGAAATGGCATTGTCTCTGTCATATGCAGAGATGATGAAAATGGTAAATGACTTCCTAACCATCACATCAGAGGACAAAAAAAGTCCTCTATCAGAACAATAAGACAATTTAAGTGGAAAACAGTATTTTTTTTCTTTTTGTTTCAGTTTTAGAGGGGGGAACACAATACTGGAGTGAACTCTATTAGCAGCTTTCTTAATTGCTTCACTACTGCCTTTTGAACTGTAACAATGAAATTATTCTTGTGTTTTTCTGAAGAGAATTATTTAGCAGACATATTTTCATCTCAGACTAGTTATTGCAGAAACAACTTCTCCATCAAAGCAGACTCTGAGTTTTTTGTCTTTGTGACTTCAAATTAAAAGAATGGTTTGCCCATGAAATCAGTGTTCTAATCTCACTGCTGTGACAGACTGATAATCTTATACCTGTTACTGATTTAGGTATGTTTGATGCATGTACATTGATGCCTGACAATAATAATACTCTGCTTCTGGAACAGACAACTTGACCATTTAATAATTCTGCACTTTAAAACACATGAGATGAGGCACAGCAGTAAAGACTATGATTATTTCTGCTCCACCAGTAAATCCTTACACAATGTGACAATCTGCAAATTATGCACAACTTAGTTAAAACCAAAAGAGGCAACTCCCATTTCCATAACATCATGCATTTAAATAACACCTGGTAGTTACACATACAATCACATAAATATTTGTATTTGAACAACTACTCTGGATCAAATAAGCCCAACTGATCCTTCACAGATAATTTCACAGGCACAGCTATCCTCATTTTTAAAATTCAGTTACAATTCTTGTATGTAGTTGCTTGTAAGACAACACCCTTCTAGGAGAAAGGAAAAATTTCACGCAACTAAAAAATGCCAAAAGGTTGAGAAAAAGATTTCTTACCTTAAATGAAATGTACAGTAATGTAATTATTGGTACAGAATACTTAATCACCTGTGCCTACAAGAAATTGAAAAAAAATATTGGTCAGCTTGATGATACATTTAATAAATTTAATTTTAATGTACTGATATCTGAAATGTTTAACATGTAGTGCAATTTAAGGTATTGAATTTTAAGCCCATATTCTGATTTTATTTTCAAGTAAAACCCTAATTACAGACCCATCACAAAAGATGGAATTGTATCTTTAGATCTATATTGCACAAGGTGGAAAACACTGTCATCCAATATAATTGACTGCAAAGCTCTTCTCAGACTGCTGATGATTTCTTAACATGGAGACTTTTTAGTAAAATTGTGGTTATTTTTCATAGCTACATCTACATTGCCATCTAGTGTATTCCAATGGAATTGTTTAATATAGAAACCACCAGAAAATCCATTTTACTTACTAAATTTATACAATGTACAGGGGACATAGCTGGTCTGAGAGAACTACAAAGTTCAGCCCTGAGCCCTGAGCTGGCTCAGACACAGCCCAAAGCCCAGGGATGAAATGCTGTGAGTGCAGGGCTCACCCTCTGGGATGTGTAGAGATGGAGACACTTCAGGAGCAGTTTCCAAACCTCTGCACTGCACAGGCCAAAGGATGCAAACACACACATGTGGGATGTCCACAGGTACTTCATCCTGCAAGAACACAGATTTTCCATGATCATCTGGAGCTCTGCAAAGCTGCTTCATGTCTAGAGAAATTCTGAACACAGTTCTCTTGGACCTCCAGGCCTCTGAAATAACTGAGTACAGGACTGACACTGCACTTTGCTATGTGCTCTTGGGAACATCTCTGTTCCCAAACTTCCATTCTTTATGGCAGAATTTTGGGACATGCCTCAGTCTGCAAGTAGAAACACACTAGGGAGAGAAGAAAGGTTCATGACCCTATCAGTTTGTGGTCAACATATTTTACACTCTTATAAAAATATACTCAATCATCTAAACAAGTTCTTAGTAGAATCAAAAAAATAAATATACCTCATTGTGCTTAATGCCAGACATCCAAACAGAACTGTGTGAACTAAGCTGTAGGCAGCATCAGGCTTCAGTGTCACTGTGTATTCTTCCACTTTTTCCCTTAACTGGACTTGATTTGAACCACTAATTGAAGAAAAAAACAGTGTTATATTAAGTTCTGTACCATACTTCATATAGTTATCTGCATTTTAAAAAGCAGTCATTCCTTCTGGGGTCAGAAACAACAACCATTGCTATGAGCCCACAATCTTCTATTGCATTTATGATTTAGCCTGATACCACCAAGCTGATGCAGCACCAGGTATTTCTTTCCATGTACAGATTTCTGGGAATGCAATGGGTTTGAATGAGCTGGATTAGAATGAGATAAATTTGTTTACAGCAAGGATGCAGCTATTCCCATGTTCAGAGGGCTTTTGATGAGAGTGAAGAATTTAACTGTGATTTGTGGGCTTGTGCTGGTCTATCTGGATGTTATTAGAGCCATAGATTGGAAGCAGTTAGGGAAAATGAGCCCTGAAAGGAGTGGTCATTGCTTGAGGTGTCCAGCTTTGTGAATAGATGTGGAAGGCCCTTCAAAAACACAGAAGAAGCTGCTTAAGTGTGTGGGGTTTTCCCATTTCTTTCAGGGCAGAGGATAAGGGAGATAAAAGCATTAAAAATTAGGGACATGTGTGGGATTACATCTAAGGTTGCAGAAAATTAAGAGCTGCAGAATCTTTATTTTTGAAATTGACTGATGCAGTAAGTTTATAAAGAGGCTGGTTGAATAGTACCAAAATTATTTACAGATGACTGACATTTGACAATTACTATTGTAATATGTAATTGTCATAACAGTTTTGGAATGTCTTGGATACTCCCCCTTTCTCTTGCTCTCTCTCTCCTTTTTATCCAATCTACCCTAATACCTATGATAGTGGCACTAATCAGGAGACACTCCTTGAATTTTTGCTTAATCAATTTTATATGATCCCTTCTACTTTTTGCCCAGGTTGTACATGTAAAACTGAGAGCTCTATAATGAATCATTTTGTTTGAATAGCAGTTCTGTCTGGCTTTCTGCTGTGTTCTGTAGATACCTCAGAATCCCAGAGATTAGCTCTGGGAAATGCCAGCAGTGATGAACAGTTACAGCTCCTGCTCCTTCACACAGATCACAAAGTTCAGCACAGACTACTCCAGCTCATTTCTGGGCAGTCTGAGGATAAAACCTGGGAAACCTGTACTTTGCACAGGGAAAATGGCATGAACTAAAGAAATTAAACTTATTTTAGATAAAGACATCCTTCCCCTGCTTTCCCTCATCCCAGAAAACATAACTATTTTACATACTGCAAAACTTCAACAGCAAAGAGATTGACTTAATCTAAGGAAAGATGTTCCTGTGTTTACATTTTTAGCTTCAGTAGGAAGTTACTTATTCTGCCTAATTTCTGTCATACACTCCCCTACTCAGCAGCTGTGCAAAGCAATCCTGTATTGCTGCTGTGTTCACCTGTGAGTTCCTCAGCCAGCTGAAGAAAACTGATAAAAATGTGAATTACCTTAAAACTGTATTTACCTGAGGTTCCGAAAGGCAACAATGACAGCTGCTACTGTCAGAAGGAACAGAACAAATCCATAGACGTAAAAAAGTAACGTACTGGAGAGTCTTGAAAAAGTGTTTAAAGGTAGTAAACCAAAGGCTTCTTCACAAAGATACAGGTTAGCATCAAAATCTCTAAAAAAAAAAAAATCTTTGTCCATCATGTATTTCATACCTTGATGTCAAAAAGGACAGAAGTTTACTTTTTCCCCAAGAAATTACAATGTCACAGTTGTGCAGATTATGTTTAGGGCAAGTATGACATAAATATGAGGTAAAACTCTGTGATTTATTGCACACATTTGAAATAAGAACAACTTGAAGGCTTCAATGAAGAAGTCAAACAAAAAGCAAAACTACAGCTAAATCATACCTTGTTGCTCCAAATCCAAATTTTGCTTTCAGGAATTTGAATATATGTTCATCTGACTCAAGATTAAGAATTTTCTACAGATTGTGGAAAGAGAAAGGAAATTATATTTTAAATATGAAAAACATTGCACAGTATTTTTTTCATTTAAATGTAACTGTAAACAGCACAGGTCTACTAACATGGGTGCTTTGCAATCACAGAAGCATTCACTTTTAACTGCATTAATTGAAAAGAAAATTCAGTGAAAAACTTTGCAAATGCTCAACAGTATAGATCTCCAACTGATATAAAATTACAGGTGAGCTTCAAGTTAACACCAATTATTTGGTGTTAATTTATGAAGTTTCCAAATCCATATATCAAAGATTAGCAAAACAAACTTTGATTTCTAAAATGCAGTTTCTGAGATGCAGAGAAATCTCACTGCAGTTTTTATTTAATGATACTCCTGTAGATGGTTAACAAACAGCTTTTAACATAATACACTGTGTAATGTTTGATACCAAAAATTATTTGCCTACCTTAATGAATTTATTTATTAGGAGAGTCAAGCACAAGACTAGTAGAACATGGAGGATAAGTTTCCCAAGCCTATTAAGGAAGCCACCCTTTTTTAGGTTCTTCTACAAAGAAGAAAATATTAGTATTTCAGTAATTTTTTAATGTATTTGGAACAAAAACATCACAGGCCATTTGAAACAGCTGATCTGCTTTCCTAAGCAGCACCAAATCTGTATTAGGGTCATGTAAGCAAAAATGGATACAGAACCAAGTACCCAGAATAAAGACAGACTTCTTGCACAGAACTGAAAGGACAATGTCAGAAAAGCTTTGATCTGGCAGAGTTTTGGAAGCAGCCAAACAGCCTTTCTTTGGCAGTTCTTTTACAGAACTTATTCCCTAATTTCCATAATTCTGTGTGCCTTTTGAAATACCTGCTCATTACATCTTCCACCTAAACATGGCAAAGGGATCTTCTGATAGGATTTTGAGCAATTTTCCAGTCCCAAGCTCCAGATCCAGATGAGCTGCCCACAGGCAACTGGGAATAGGTGCTGACTATGGGAATGGCCCTGTAAACACCTTGATTGTGGTCAGAGGCTGTCACCAATGCCAGAATCAGAACAAAGAGAACTGTAACTACACTAAAAAACCCTGATCTTTGAAAGAAACAATGGATTTCAGGAAGCTGAACTCGACATGAGCCTAGTTGTCCCAGTTGCTACAGAATATTTTGTTGGAGGCAGATCCACAAATTCAAGCCAAGTCCTGCTGGAACAGGTGTAAAGTCCATTTGTGCTGTTGTTTCAGGGTCCAAACTGCAGCTTGCACAATCATTAATGTTAATAGCAATCATGGAATTATGATGTCTGATGTGCTTGGTTAAGCTGCAGTTAGAGTAATGGGATTCATTATTTGATCAGGCAACATTTGGGTTGCTGTACGGTATAGTAATTCCTCTAATTAGTATTAGTAAATGAAAATTATAATGAATCAAAATTACTCATTCACACACTCACATATATATATATATATAAATACTCTTTATTTAGTACTACAGACATATTTTGGTACCTACCTGGATTGTTCTTGCTATTAAGACAGAAACATTAAAACTTATAAGCAATGATCCAAGAATCATAGAATTGAAGAACTGTAGGACACAGACCAGCAGTAACCCAGAAATCTGAATGATATAGAGCCATGTAACCTGTAACAATAATGAGATTTTTATGTCTACAAAACTTTATAGTCATAGCTGCTTTTCTCTGAATATGCTTTATAATTTATTTCAACATCAATTATTTTTGGAAAGAACACATCATCTTGCCGTAGATCATTACGTTTAAAGCCATTACCGTATCCTTTTATATTTATGTCCTGAACTACTTAGGTTAGTATTTTATGCCCGCTTTATACTTAAGGAAGTCTGATCCTATAATCAAGCAGATAACTGCAGTGTGAGGAGAATATTAATTACTTAATATTTGGAAGATGTTTTTATTTTCTTTAGTCCAAGAGGTGTTTCTGTAGCCTCAGTGATGTTTTTACAACTAAAGAGTTATGGCTCAGTGCAGTTCAGCACCCAAACATCCCCTGCCTTCTCAAACTTTTCAGAAAGAGTTCAGTATAATCCCTTTTGGGCTATGCTAAACTATTATCAGTGTTCAGCTCAACGTAAACACTAAACCTCAGCTGACTTTCTGACACAGAGGTACCAAAAGATATATTTCACCTCACACAAAGACCCCAAGTTCAGTCTTGTGATATAGCCGTGGTGTAAATCAGTATCAAAGAGCTCAACAAACTCCAGGAGTTCTAAGCAGTTCTTTTTTGAAAGTGAGTACAGACACTGTAGTTTGGTGAGTCTGTTTTGGAGTAACTCAGGATGAAGCTGGTAATTTACTGACTGTTAAGGTACCTGACCAGTCACATTAAATACTGACTTCAGTTTGCAGTTGCAGATATAATGAAGAGTTCAGAAACTTAAGTAAGCCACGTTTATCTTGATATGCAGGCACCATACTCATTTTCAGTTAAATTAATATAATCAGTAAAGTTCAAGTCTGCTTTAAATTTAAAATGAATTTACGTGAATTTTTCTTCATCCTCCTATAACCTTTCCTAAAGTTAGAACCTTTTTCAACCAGTGCAAGCTTTCACCATGCCTAAAATGATCTTGGTGGAATTTCACAGCAATCCTAATGTCAAAGACAGTGTCTTCATCTTCTAGAGCACATTTCTGTTTTGTAAGATTGACTATCAGTGATCCCTGATCTTCTTGGTAAGACTGGTTTTATTTTCTGTTCAGCAACACAGCAGGGGCAATGCTGTTATTTTGGGGTGAATGTCAATGCAGACAAGACAACCTCTTCTCCCCAGCTGTTCTGGTGTTCTGCATCCTCCTCCTGTGTACAGAGCTTGGCCCTGACTGGCAGATGAGAGGACGAACAATACTTGAGGCAAATTCAGACACTGCTCTGACTTCACAAAGTCACACAAAGATTTCCTGGGGGACTTTTTTCTTCTGGCAACCTCGAGAGGCCAAGCTAAAGCTGTGGTATCAGATCAACTGTTAGGATGGTATTTGGAATTGTCAAACAGTGTCTAAACAAAAGCAGACAAAAATTAAACAGACATGAACTACGTTAAAGTGAACAAAAATCAGAAATGGTGATTTTCATCATTCACTTTTACTCTTGCAGGGTACATACCCTGTGATCACTTCAAAGCACAAGGCACCCTAGATAATCTGTATTACTCTGGGGATCCAGGCCACTGCTGAGGAAAACATCTTCACAACTGTTGGCTTTATGAGGGCCAAGAAACAAAAGTAGGGTATTTCCAAAGAGAAAGTTACCTTTGCTGTGGGAAGCATGTCCAAGCAGTCCAGTATGAATAATGCCAATGCCTGTATCAGCATCATAAACTGGTTAAATTGCCACGTCAGGCTGAAGAGAAATGTTGCTATGAATATAGCCATGAGTGTGAGCCTCTGGAAGGAGGGAAGAAAGTTTTATTTTACTTTACAGTTTCCACTGTTGAAACACAAAAAATCAAGCAAAAAGTAAGCTCAACAAACCCTAACAAAGCCCACCTTAATCTGGTTGTATTTTAAAAACAACTTTTAAAACACTGGATTTTCTAACTGCAGTTAACAGCTCGGTAAACAAACATTTTATTAGTGTTAAATTCTTGACTTATGCCTGTGTTTTATCACTGTAATACCATTTGCAAGAAAACAGTGAGATCTCAGACAGTTTCAGCCCCCACACTGAAATGCAATACCTGTTTTACTGTGGTATAAATACCAGTTACTTGATCAGGATAAGGAGTACTAACTTAGGAACTCTTAGTCAAAGAAACTGTATCACCCATTTGCTTTAATTCTTGCAGATAAGGACAATTTTCTGTTACTAAGTTTATTGTGTCATACTTGTCAGAAATACTCACTTCTTGAGCAGGCTGTAAATGAGTTCTGAGCAGGTATGTGATGGCTGCTATCTGAACAGCAAAGAATGGCAGTGCCCAGTTCTCCCTTAAAGGAATGGTGAATTCTACCCTTGTAGTATCTACTCTGTGCAAAACAAAGAGTTTCACAAATTGAAAATCATGCAGTCACTTGGTGACAGAGAGCTGGCAATGACAGGCATCTTTGTGCTATTTCAACTCCTTATTTATAAAAATGGAGGCTCTACACTCCAGTTCCTTCAACACACCTGGCTCTGAAAATAAATCACTATGAAGGTTCTGCAAGTTATCCATTGTTTCTGCATCTCAAATGATGTACTTCAGCTTCACTAACTGTAAAAAAAATATACTGTGGATTACATCTTACTTACGAAGCACAGCTTGGGTAATTTGGAAATGACAAATACACCCCAAACTAAAAGCACTTCCAAAATCCAGTGTGTGGATTTCCACACCACAAGTCATTTTACTTCGTTTTTTGGTTTGCAAATGCACATATAAGAATATAAACAGAATCTAATTTTCACTGTGATCCCAATGACTTGAGCTTGAGCACAGTTTAATCACTTATGAGCTTTTTGGTCATTTTTTGAAGCTTTTGAACATAGGAAGTATGTGATGGAAGAACTCCCCAAAGAACAGTTATTTGCAAAACCTGATTTAAAAGTTAAAAACGAAGAATAATTCTCTTTTTCCTGGTGTAGAGAAAATATTTGCTAAAAAGGCAAGTAAGCAACATTTCTGAGACATGCTCAGCTGCAGGAAGAATGTGTTTAAGTGCAGTTACTCAGTAGCCTCAGAAGTAATTCATCTGGACAGAAAGTCTTTATCCAAATCCCTTCCATGCACTTATTATACTGCATAAAGGAAACAACCTCTCATTGTTTAGCAATTATTAGAAAGATGGGACAAATTTGCTCCAAATATTCTGCAAATGAAAGAGATGACCTCATGAACGAAACATGTGAAATACTGCATGTGGCTTTTAATTAATTACTTTTATAGTTGGAGAAAAACCATCTTGCCTCCATACACCTGTAATTATTCTGTAGTGGATGTGCTTGCAGATAAATTCCTTTAGAGCTGCTCATTAACATATCAAACGTTTCTGGTAGAACCAAGACTGTACTATTATTTTCTTGAGTAATTTACAGGTAACAACCAGTGTCACCAATTTTAGCTTCCTGCCAGCAGTTGAATTCTGGCATAAAGCCAGTTCTTAGGGTTTTATCTCCAAAGTGATAATTCTTCCAGTGATGAAGAACTAGAACAGCTCAATTACCACATTTTTGCTCTGAGGCTTAGTGCAGGAGATGGCTACAGGAATAAGGGGAGAGAGGAGCTGAACATCAAATGAGCTGAGGTTGTGGAAGGAACCCCTGGGGGCAGGTGTGGGGCAGTGAGGGACAGCTGAAGGGCTTCCATGCAGTGTCTCTAACACCTGAGAGATCCTGGGCTGGAGGAGACAGGGTACAGCACCTGGAGCTCCAGACAGACCTCAAAGATGTAGTCCACTTTCAGAGACCAATTTAAGACAAGATTTTCTACTCAAACTTCCTGAACCTTTAAAAACCCAGTCTAACATGTCAGCTCATTTCTGACTATTTTCTAATAATTTTTTGTTATTTAAACATTTTTTCCACTTTCTGGCTAATTGGAGAGAGTTTTGTCCAATTAATCATGCAGTTAAAGCTTTAATGCCTTACCTTTGAAACTAGGTACAATTTCAGAAAGATTGAACGTTTAATCTCACTTACCTGTTTGTAATATACCAGCAAGCTGCCAACAGCCCTGAAAGCCATGTTCCACTAAGAAGCCAGCTTGTTACATACAGAGCAATGACATAAACTGCCTGAAGTCCAAACAAAGTGTAGATATAAAAATAAACAGGCTCTAGGTATTGCTGTAAAACACAAGAATACTGATGTTGACATTAAAACACTCATGGGGAGGGATTATACTTAGCATGAATTAGGTTTTGCTTTTACAAATTAAAAAGACATCAGGAATATTTCTAATTAGAAAATATCTACAAAGGGGAGCTATGATTCACTGTAATCTTCATAATGCACTTACAATCTAAAGCCATAAATAAATGCCTACCTGAATTGGAAGAATCCTATACAGAATGCTGAGAAACACCTCCTGGTAAACATTCATTCTTTCAAGTATGTTAATTGTCCTCACAGATTCAGTTTTATTGTCATATACTAAACCATGTAAACCTTAATGATAAAAAGAAATTGAAATAGGAGATTGTCATTTTCCCCCCTCCATCTTCATTTGAACAGTGAATAACTTTTTCAAAGGTATTTTAGGATCTCTCATCAGAAACTGCAAACTTTGAGTCAATGATTCAGAACACATTTGAGTCAACATGACCTTCTGAGGTCTTCAGCTTCCCTGCTTCAAATGTGACTCACAGTGCTAATTCAAGTACTGTATATTTAGTAGTGTATAAAACATTTATTTTTATACTTCCGTCCCCAGCATAGAATCTGTGGTACATTCTGGATCCTGAGAACTGTTCTTGGCACTGCTTTAATCACAGGTGAAATTAATACTGAAAAATGTGTAGTACAAGCAAAATTGCTAGGGAGCAACAGCTAAATATCTAGAAAACATGAGACTGTCTGAGAAAGTCCCATCACTGTACATGACTTCCTTGGAAGCTGCTCCTTGTGTCACTGTCCAGGAATAGAGCAAAAAATTGCCTCTTCCCAGAAATAGCTCATAGCTCAAATTAAATGAGAAGAATAAAAATGAAAGTAATAAACTGAATAAACCACCAAACTGAAACCTTAACACACATAAAAGTTGTCCCTCAAAGTGACTGCCTTCATCAGCATGTGAAGGTGTGGTACAGAACCAATGCATCATTGTGAAATTTATTATGTCCATAACTCAGTGGCTTCCTGCCATAGGAACAGAATAAATCTGTCTCCAGTACAATTGTTACACTATCTTTCATTGTTATGGCATGCCTTATTCTCAATTATATTTGAAAAAAAATATCCTAACCAAACCTACACATAGTCAGCTGCAAAAAACTTACTTTACAGTTTACAATACCTTGCTGTATGGAAGTAGCCTGAACCATCTGCTTGTAGTAGGAATAATAAAGTCCACACTCAGTTCTGAATGAAATTTCTCTTTCGACCTCCTGCAAGTGAAGTTCAACAGTAAATTCACTTTCCATTTGCTTTTCACCATCATCCAAAGCTGCCTTCAGCTCTCAATTCCTGCTGCACCAGGGAAACTGAGCTCCAGAGAGGCTTCAGTCTTTGGGTTTCACATTCTAAGTAAACTAGTTGAACTTAAGGTAAACATACATGGACAAATTAGGGTGAGAAGCAAATGGCTGGGGTGTAAATGACTTTTAACTGGGGAAATGTATATGTTTTCTGTGATTCTGATATGCTGCTCGGAAATATTTTGGGTATTTCACTCTTTTTTTGTAATATGACAAGCTTAGCTTGGTACAGTGGCCCACAGCTGGACTGTAAAGCTGCATATCCTTGCTTTGTGCACTTAACCTTTTCTCCCAGATGTAGTTATCCTATTGTGTTCCATGGCTTTGCCAGCTCAGGGCTCAATTAATCCAGTGTGCTATGTGGGGGCTGCACCAGAATGTCAGGGATATTTCAGCTGGCAGGGCATGCTGCTGCCCACTTGTTCAACACTGCTTCTTGCAGGAAGCCAGCTATCATCACTCTCAAATTAGAGGTGAAAGAAAAAGGGACTTGGCTTTTAGGGCCAGATGAACTCCTTATTTCTAATTAGAAATGTTCAAATTATTTAAACGAGGTGCACTTCAAACCAGGCACATTTCAAACTCTGCCTTTTCCTTGGCTGATACTGCAGCAGATGGAGTCCAGTAAGATCAGAAAGCTCTTTGCTTTGGAATGCACTTCCTTTGTTACCTCATTAGATGTGAAGATCTAATGAAATTTAACAAACCCACTGCTTTGGGCAAGCACATTAAAACAAAGATGGCATGAACAACCAATCTGATAAGAACTAGCAATCGTCTTATACAGAATTGTTCTATTATTATTCTATTCTATTATTATTCACTATCTAAAGTGATCTTTTTAGTAGCTTGTAAAATAACATACCAACAAATGTATCTCTTAAGCAGGAAGTTAGAAAAGGTCTCTATCCAGTTAGAAAAAGTTTATATTGAGATTTGAAAATCCAGTGAAATCCCTTTATATGGTAAATGCAAGACATTAAAAAGAAATGTATCACTTATAAAAATAATCTTATGAATTCATCTTTCAGTACAAAGAATGCTACAGAAATAACAGAACATTGCTTTTTCAGAGACTGTTATGGATGCCATTCTTGTTAATGCAACCTTGCACAGAACCCCAAGACTCTCAACTTTCTTATACAGTCCCAATTCTTATGCTGGGGCAAAATCAATTCTTTGTCAGAGCTAACATAAAAAGCTCAACAAAAAAATCATGTTCTTCTCTCCTGTACTGCCCAGGACAGGTTCTTATCTCAAAGAACACATCTTATAATGTGTTTTACTGAAGTCAATTGTTGACAAACCAATATTCTGGTTTGAGAAGAGTCAATAGATAAAACCACAAGTGATTCAATTTAAGTTCACAATTAAACTCTCCAGCTGTGAATATAAATCATCATACCAAAACGCACACGGCAAAATGAGAGTTTTTTGGATTTTGAAGAAGCTCTAGTTTCAAATTCATCACTACTGAAAAGTTTTCTAATACCAAAAGGTGGCTGACTCTTAAATGCTCATAAAGAAAAAAAAAAGGGAATGCTAACATTTGGAATTTATTAAGGGGGAGAGAGGAATCACAGAGGGGGATCTAATTAGCAAAAATGCATTCAAACATGATTAATTTGTAATCCTGGCACCAGCTGTATTCAACCAAATGCTATACTTTATGAGACAAATAGTAGTGAGTTTTACATCTGTTTCATGCTAAGATAACATCTGTTTTATTCACTCAAAATACTTTTCCAGTTCTACTGCAATTTATACATTTCCTGGCATTCCATGTCAATAAAAACACGCAGACTTATGGATAAACATAGTGAGAGCACATGCTTATCTGTCTGTGTATTCACTTTGTAAGGTTGTAACAAAGAAAGTTATCACTGTTGCAAGGGAAAAATAAAGAACACTGTCCTCTGGGACACACACAGAGCTGCTTATTATTTCAATTTATGCAATTGTATCCTAATAATACTAAGCATTCACAACCAAATACAAAGGACTTTCTCTCAAGGGCAGTGCAAAATTTTAGAGCTTATGATTCCTCAAACTCCGTAAGCAAGTCCTTCAGAATGCTGAGCAAGCAGCCAAAGTCTGAGTTGTTTTTCTATAAATAATGAGCATAAATAAAGCTCCAACTACTTTTCTTTTTTTGAGATAACTGAAACAAAATTGGTGTAGTTAAAACCATTTGTTAGTTTTTCAATTTAAGACCAGGAAGATTTGAAAATCTTCTAAAGTATACAGGTAGAAACTCAACACACAGAGCTGCTGTCAATGTTCCCAGTTAGAACAAGCCTTCAGCAAAGCTGTTTAATCCTTGGACAGCTCTCCTGGCTGGGTAACCTCGAGCCCACCTGAATGTTCCACATCAGATCTGATCCAGACTGCAAGCACCCCTAACACCTCAACAGGCACTTCTGTGGAAAAGTCCTGCCAAATTCCTGGGTGCCCTCCTTCCCTTCCTGCCTGAGCTTTCACTTTGTGCAGCTCTCATTACCTGTTTCCCTGCTGTTCCTCATAGAATCATTGAATGTTTGGGGCTGGAAGGGACCTTAAAGCTCACCCAGTGCCACCCCCTGCACTGTCCCAGGTTGCTCCAAGCCCCAGTGTCCAACCTGGCCTTGGGCACTGCCAGGGATCCAGGGCAGCCACAAACCTCCTTTGGTTTGTATTCAAAATGTAAAAATGTAAAATATGAGCACCTCACAGACTAAATCCTGGCATTCTCATCCTGAAAGACTTACAATCTTGTATTTTCATTCCTCACTTCCTGCAAGAAGCGATTTTATTAAAGGAAAAATCAATAATCAAGTATCTAAATGCTTACTCAGAAGGGGTGAAGAAGAAATGAGTGCTCTGAAGTTTGTTTTTCTTACAGTATTAATTTGCTACATGGCCTTGGCTCATTCCTGTTCAAAGTTTCTTCAGAATTTGCAGCTGAACAAGCAATGCAATGGCTGACAGGAGAGGTGGCCCCCATTTTGTTATTTGCATAGCAGATTCTGTTCCCAAAAAATGCTGCACTGAAGGGGCAGCCACTAAAGTGCTACTGAAAATCACTGAAAATAGACAAGCCATTTCAGATGTGTTATGCCAGAACATTTACAGAAAACTGAGAAAGGATTTTTGAATAAGAAATCTGTTTTGACTTCCACCATCACAAACAGAAATGTTTGTTGGTTTAATTTATATCAGAAGGGATTAAAATTTTTTTCTTCAAAGTTATTTGATCAAGATAAGTGATTATAACCTGTGATCTCTGCTGGAAGGGGAGACAAACACAGCTTCTGACTAGGTGTCATGATATGCTGAATCTCTTTTTTTTGTGTCATTCTTTCAGGAAGTCTTGAAATAAAAAAGACCAATTATGCACCTCCTTTATTGCATAAGCCACTCTTCAAGATGTGCTTTTTCAGTTTTTCTGGTAAGAAAACAATTGTACATCTTTCTCCTGTGACCATGGCTAATTGATAATAGCAGGCACATTTACCAGCAAACAAGAACAAGACTCACACAGAGCAGCAGCTGAAATCAATGCACTGTTGAAAGCCATATTCAAAATACAGCAAAACAGTTTAACAACGACCAGACAGTTTTTCTACTTGGGTGAACCATTGCTGGAAGACACCCAAAACTGAACTGGCTTTCCTTGAATTGCAATTGAAATTACAGAAAGGCAATCATTGCAAGTGTGTGTGCAAGTCCTGACTCCAATTATTAAGGAGTTAGGAGTCATGACTTTGCATAATAAACTCTTTTTACTTCCAATTTTTAGAGTTGAGTACAACTCCATACTTTTTAAATATGCACTTGTGGTGTTTATGTATCAGTAGGGTCTTCAGAACAAAAATTCCACCTTTTGCACCTAAAAGATGCAGGTACAAATATCTGCCTGGTGCAAAAGTGTCAGAAAAACACTGCAGATCTTCAAATAGAAGAGCACTTTCATATAAAAGAAAAAAATGACAAAACAGGTCTCCCATTACACCTCTGCATTCATTAAGTTGCTACACAGACCCTTGTGGGCATGAATTCTTATCATCTGACTACCTGTAGCTATTGGATGAAAGGAGTGAAGTTCAGGAGAATAATGCACAGTTATATGATTTTTGTATCAGATTTCAGCAACACAAATCCTCAAATTTGCCCCATTTACAGCCAATTCAGGGTGACTGAAGCTAGCAGTTTAAAATATGGAAATAGAATTGATTTAAATTTTTTCTTTTCTACATTGCAGAGCAGTGGTGATGCTCTACTGTTTTTCACAGGCATGGGGGTTAATAAAACACTGCATGTGCATTTGTAATGCATCCATGTATTCTATGTTATGTTTATTGAAAATATCATGACATTAAATCACCTCTGCATTTCACTAAGCAAGGCATGCAATAATTGTGGGGCAAGCATTAGACTACAGTTCTCCCTTCTGAGAATCTGGGCAGGGGCATGAACTAAAATAACACTTACTCTTCAAACTTTTGGAAAGTTCAGTTAATACCTGCAAAAATAAGTGCTTTGGCCAAACTATAACATGTTAGAGGAAAAAAGCGAATTTTCCACTTATTTTCCACATAATTTTTGAAGGTCTTATCTTTCTTAGGATATAGTATGTGCTGTAATGAAAAGATTGGCAAATTCAGAAGTGCTGGAAAACATGTACATACCCCTGGAGAGACTACACTCCTACACACAGGCACAGAGACATCTGTGGATTGTTTTACAGATATTGGGATGAGCCTTCCTGTCTCAGCTTTACAGGAAATTTCAGACTCTTCATATGCAGTCTTCTCTTCCTATACTACTCCTAAGGCAGTATTTTGTTTAAAGTGAGCACCACGTGCATGCTCTGGTGGAGATCACATCCCACTGAAGGAGGGGCACTGTGAGACCACAGAGTATCTGCAGCTCTTTCTCCTTTGCCCTGCTGGTAGATGAACTTCATGCTTTTAAAAATCTTTTCATCAAATTGGCTGAAATTGTTCCTGTTGCAGTGTTACCAGCTATCTATCACCTCCATGGGATGAAATAACACCTACAGACACAACAGAACCCAGACTACAAAAAACTAGAGGGGTTTATTTCAGTTTTGATATCTAGTGGCATGGTAGTGTACTATAAATGAAAACAATAATTATCAAATAAAACTATGGTTTCACCCACTGAGAGAATAACTTAATTACAGCTACAAAACTGCTTAATTCAGTGAAGTCTGTGCTCCTCTGGGTCAGTCTGACAGAATAAAAAAATGTATTCATCCTCATTGCCACAAGCCCATGCCTGCTTGTACTTCAAAATATACAACACCTTGAAATTATTCACTACATGCTTTTGGAAGGAAAAGGCAAACCCAAGATGCACCTTGGGTTCAATATATTGTGTACAATCTCTATACAATCAAGGGAAGATAAGGGTGGGTACAGCACAGTACATACAAAAAATACAACAGCAATTGTTGCAGTAAATGTAAATTATTTGCATTAGAGGAATATAAATGTTTCTGGCCTATAAAAAGTGTGTAGCATAGAAAAGACATATTGCAAGGCAAGTATTCCAGTTAAATATATGCACTCTTTGAACAACACAATACACAGATCTGGCAGAATGGATTTTAGGCATTTGAAAGGGAAATGACTCACCTGTTCTTTTCTCTGGTTAAATTTAGCTGTGGGTACAGCTGTATTATTTTCTCTGCAGTGATTCTATGAAAAACCTAGTCAGTCCTGGTTTGTGGGAATGGTTGGGTTTGCATTAGTGAATGGCAGAAATATGTTTTGAGGTTTGCACATTTAGAATGACATTATATAAAATTAGTATTGAACACCAAGAGACTGTCCCTAAACTCTATTACAATATCACAGTGTAAATACAATTCAAGAACTGCGTGCCAGGATTTTGCATATTGTTTCTTTTAATAGTTGGTTTTTGGTTTTAATTTTAGATTGCTTTGGATAAAAGTAAGATGACTATAGAAAAATATATAGTAAAATGCTGAAATTCTATTGTAGATAAAGATCAATTTTTGGAAGAACCATAGCTACAGCTCAGTCAGGAGCTCTCCAGCAATATTTTTAGAGAAAAAATTGGGGACAGGTATTTATAGAAGCGATGAAGTATGGTGGGAAGGGAAGCACAGCTTTTTTTAAATTGAATTTTTAAAAATGAAATATTCGGATGTTGAGCAGGTTACAAGACAAATACACAAAAAAATGAAATTTCAACTAATACTCATATTAATGTTCCACAAAACTACTGATGAAACTAGGAAAATGACTGTTACCTTGATATTGGAAAACCACAGGTCATTTTCATGTAGTGTAGCCACATAAACAGAAGTAAGAAGTCCAAGAGAGATGGCAACAATTCCACCAACAGTTATTGAGAGTATGTTCCACAGCTTTCCACCTGGAGGACCTTGGAAGAAAAAATATTTCAGTCTGTAACATATTATTGAACCTACAGGGATTTTTGGAAAGCCATTTATCCACTGCCTATGTACAGTTTACATTCTGCAGGTAACAGGACACCTGGCTTTAACACATCTTTATGGAGATTTTTATTTTCTCATATAGGAAAATCCAAGTATTTTATTTACATAGAGAGTGAAATAAAGTGTGCCTTAATTGGTGTACTTTAAATTTAAGAACACCATGATCCTATACAAGTTTAGCTCAATGCCATAACTAACTTGTAAATCTGAATTGGAATATCTTCCAGAACTTTCCAAACTCAAGCAATACAGGATGACTGATAACAAAGTAACAAAGTCACATCTCCTTCACAGGTCTAAAAATAGCTGCCTTTTTGGGGAGGGTTGCTGGGTTTTTGTAAAGAACAGTGAAGGTTCAGAAGCCTGACTGAATGCCCACAAAGAGCCTGAACAGCAGCCAAAGCAGCCTTTGATGATGGTGTCATGCTCTGAATTGCAGATGGGCTCCTGCTGCCACCAGAGCAAGGTCAGGGATGGCACCACGGCAAAGGAAGGGCTGTGCTGGGCACCTCCAGGCCCCCACTCTGCACTTACATCCCCGGGGCTTCATTGGGGTTGTTGTATTTCCAATGTTAATGTCAGGTGTGAGATGGATTAGTCATCTGGAATTGTATCTCTGCAATGAGTATTTTATACTGTGTGTGACACCTGCTTATGGGTTCCAACGATGCAGTTCCATGGAGGGCTGCAGGAGAACTAGGAACACTTGCCCTTTTTGTACATAGCTTAAGTGTGTTTGTGTAGAAACAATAATGAACTTTCCTTTCATCTGCCCAAAGGCAGGGACACATTTAGAAGTCAGATCAAAATATCCCTTAAAATAAGTAAATCTAAAAATCCCCCAAAAAACAAGGAAATTTGTCAGCTTTAAAGCTGTAATTCCATATGAAAATGTTGTCAGAATTTTATTACTTAAACAGATCCTGGAATTAAGATACTTAATGACTCTCTTTTAAATTCACCTAACATGTGTCTTATAGATTAAAAAGCAAAAGTTTGCAGTTAAATTCAGATTTTATATGCAACCTGCCTATTTTTAAGCACATTTCATCAGTTGTCTTCAAATCCTTCTACATTAGCAATGATTTTGATTGGGATTCTTTCAAGAACTTTGGATGGCTACATACAATCTGATGTGTGTCACCAATAATAAATGGAAAAATTGTTCTCAACAATTCGTATTAGGATTTTAAAACAGAGATAAGACTGACATGCAGCAATCTGCATGAGACCCTCTGTCTCATCCAATTGATTTTGGTGATATTCAAGTATGGAAATGCATTTGGCACAAACCTAGTTCTGAGTTGTGCTTAGGACAGGTCAAAACCAAAACACTGCTAAGAAGCCATAATGTCACTTTGTTTTTTATTACTCACCAGGTGGAATTTTCCCATCAGGCTTCACATTTGTCTCCTCTGAAGGCTGATCTTCAGCTGCTTCTGTGCCTTTTCCAACCCTTCTCTGTCTTATGGTTGTCATGATGTCAGTCACTTTAATTCATTATTCTTCAGCCTGACTCCTAAATGGACACACACAGACAATGCATCTTCCTACCCAGTCACTTGATACTGTATGAAATATGTGAATGTAAAACCACATCTTACTGACATCACAGACTGACTTCTGGAACTCTCCTGTACATAAAGTCTATCTTATCTAAATGTCTATCTTATCTAAAGTTTTTCCTTAAATCTGTACCCCTCAGCAAATGAAAGTATAGAAAACATTATCTTGGAACTATGAAGACTAACGTTTACCATTTTGCATACCCTGGAACACGTTTTCAGAGTGATTCATTATTTTGACTGACCTCAATTTATTAACCCTTGACTCAAAATGCAAACCAGGTTCCCCTTCTTAAAAAAGTCTAAGCCCTTCACAGAAAAATCAGTCTTTCCAGTGTATTTTAGTTGGGTGCCTAAAATACAAAGCCAGTCATTTAAATCCTGGCTTTCAGAAAATCCCCAAAAAAGCGGGTCAAAAGATGCAAAAATTATTCCAGAGAACACTTGTGTTATAAAAAAACTGGAGACAGCATTAAAAGAATACTTGATGTTTTACACACCATAGAATTTTAGAACATCACAAGACAGAAAGCTCAGCCAGTCATTGCCCTGTCAATTGCCAGGTGCTCTCGGCTCTTTGAGCACGATCCATACACAGAATTGCTCCCACCCTGCCACTCTGCACCTGGCAGACAGTGCCAAANATCCCTGAGGCACAAACCCAAACCCGCTCCATCCCAGCAGCAACAGCTGCTCCTTGTGCTCCTCTGCTGTACGTGGCTGCTGCTGCTGGCAACGCTGCAGGGAACACGCCTCAACCTCACAACTTTGTTTAAAGCTCTTGCAGCGGATTAGCTTCGCCTCCTCCTCACACACCT
>VXBR01002801.1:1449931-1474702 GCA_013400215.1 Cisticola juncidis | reverse complement strand
CCAGCCGGGCGGAGACCGGGAGCCGGGGCGGGCACAGCGCCCGTCACAGGCCCAGCCCCCGGCCCGGCGGCGTCTCCAGCGCTGGTTCGAGCATCGCAGGGCGGACGGGCGGCGGAAATCCGGCACATGGGGGCACAGCCAGTGCCACTTCCATCCATCCATCCATCCCTCCATCCCTTAGTGGGAGGGCGGCTGTGGGGCCCGGGAGCGCGGCCCGATCCCCCCGAGGGTCGCGCTGTCCCGCCGGGCTTCAGCCGATGGGGAGGATGCTTTGCTAAAATAATGCCCTAGAATTTATTTGTAGTGGGGTTTTTAAAAATGTATTTCTCACCGCCCCCCGTTTATATATGTGTGATTTTAAAACTGAAATTAGAACTGCGTGTTCTGTTCAACGCCTTATAAGCACCGCGGTATTTCTTGCTTAACTGCACCATAAATGTTTAAAGGGGGAAAAGACCTTTTGTAGCTGGAAGATTACGGCAATACCAGACTTTGTTCTACTTAATGGGTGCAACCTACCCCTGCAGTAAGTCCTTATAATAAGTTTTATTTGCACCGTCTTTAGGAATTGTAGGAAAAGCATGCCCCATGAAGCCATAACCAACAAACCAGCTCCTATCACAGAAGGGCGATTTCCCAATAATCCATACAAATTCTGTGGAATTGGCAGGGAGAAAGATCACTTCTGCAGGATGATATTCAGTTGATTTTCCATCACAATTTTATAGTACAGCAATACTTCTCTTTTACTTTTTTCCTCTCTCATTCCACAACCTTGGTTCATTGAAAAACTTAGTATTTTCAGCAGGAAGAGCCATGAAATTCATAGAAAGTATGCTCAGAAACACCAAGAAAACTAAGTAGTAATCATCCTGGTCATTCTGAACTTCAAAGCCATTGACACTAGAAATCTGGAAAATTTTCAGTATCTACTGATCTACTGTGCATGCTAATTTTGTTTTGTAAGTATTTTTTAGAACCAACAGGATTATATTCTTCTGATCAAGCCCTCCAAATAGTTACACATTTCTACTGTAAGCCAATTTATAGCCATACTTCTTTTGGTTTTGGGTTTGGTTTTTTTGAGCAGTAAGGCAGGTCATACATTTGTGGGGAATGATTAAACTAAGAATGAAAACAAAATAAATATGGGCCTTACCATAGGCATTAGATTTCCCTTCCTTTGCCACTGCCACATCAGCGATGTCAGTGTTTGTTGAAATGAACACATTGCATACAGACAAGAAATTTTACAGTGTAGATAAACACCTTGAGTGCATGTAGGTTTTTGTGTAAAGCAGATAATGTACTTACATTTCTAAGAAAGGGGATGCTGTGGAGGATATTTCCTGGAAAAAAGTTCTACTTATGCACTACTTGTAAAGAGGCCCCTGCAAAGTAAATTCTACAGAAGCAGTTACAGAAATGGCTTAGAAAATATAATCAGTGAAGAGCTTTCAAAATCTCTGAGAAGGGGGGAGTTGTCTTAATTCTCCTGTGTTTTATGACCCCGTGCATGGATGCAATGGATTTGTACATAAATCACTGTGCTCAGCTGAAGTTTTCCATTTTGTGGAACCAGCAGTACAAATCTCACTGACATTCCTGAAGTATTAACACAACCTACACTGCAGAATTGTGTTATTAGAACTAAAAAGTTTCCATAATATCAGTGTTACACAAGCTTACACAGTTGTTAATGTATCTAAATGCTCAGCTGTCACCTTCCTTCTGAAATATTAACACCGACTGTTTGAGTTTCAAAAAGCAGATTAGATAGTAGGGGAAATAAAAAATGCATTTTTCCTCAATTCTGTATATTTTAACAAGTCGTTTCCTGTTGCAATAAGTGTTTAAGTACAACACTAGGAAAAAAATGAAGTTATTATTTAACATATTCTTACTGAAACAATTTATTATTTAGGCAACATGTCTGTTGATAAAAATTTAACGTTTCAAGTTATGAGAATGCAGAAGAACTGAAGAGCTTCCAGATGGATATTAATATCTGAAAATTGTATTATGAAATGTAAATTAAAAGTCACCAAACTGTAACTTGCAATCAGTAATACTGATGGTTATATCATTGCTAGATTGTTATAATACTGTTGCAATGCTGGCTTCTTACTTGCCAAAATAACAAAAGGATATTTAAAAATAATCTGCTTGCTCATTCTGTTCCAACCAGATCGAAGTAGTGGAGTGTTCATGTTAATATCAAGTTACCCATAATCCAGCAAATGCCAAACATCTACAAACTATTGCGTACAGGAAATGGTTGGAAGAAACTTTAAATTCCATTTGTGTTTTCTCTTGGATTGTCCCACTCAGTAATGTAGAAAGAGCTACCATGAACTAGAAAAGCAGGAAGACTCAAATTCTATTCCAATAAATTTTAAGTCTCAACCTGCAATGTTTTGAGTTGCTGTTCAGCAGCCTTGTTGTACATGGCAAATTTCTAGGCTTTCTTTTTAAAGCCTTTCAGGCTCCTCAAGTTTTTGCTTTTGGGCAAAACTCCTTTGATTTTCCCAGTTGTGAATTTCATTACTGAGCTAATCTTAGGTCAGTTCCACTGGTGTCTCCTTCCTGAGTGGCTCCTTGTGACAGCTCTTCTGCAACCATGCCTCAAAGGGATGCAGAACAGGAGCTCACCGTGGTGCATCAGCTCTGCAGCAATTCCAACTGAGGCACTGCCAAAGATCCAGGACAGAGTTTGAATCCCACTGCTGTGTGGCAGGGCTCTCCTCCTTGTTCCCAGTTCCCAGGGGTGTCACAATCATCACTGCCCCAGCCAGCCCTGTGCCCAGTCCTGTTTGTGATCACAGTGACCAGGGTATTTCTGGGGAGAAGAAACTGCTGCAGCTCTTGTGCTTTACTCAGCTCAAGTGAGGAAGGTGTTTTAGCCCAGTGAGCAGGGTCAAACCTGGATGCCACATCCTATTACAAAGAGCTTTTTTCCCAGATTTTGCATTAGAGAAAATGTGAAAAAGCTGCATGACATAGTGTTCTGTAGCGTTGCATCTAAACCCATTTGTAGTTCTGGCTTTTATTTCAACATATTTGGCCCAGGGCCCTAATAATAACAAGAAAATGGCAAAAGATTGCCTGTTTATGTAACTGTAAACCATGCTGATAGCAGCAGTGGGTATTCTGGCCATACTCTCTCTTTTCTCCCCAGCAACACCAACTGACTTAATTTTTCCTGAGAAAGATGGGAAGAAAAGCTCCAGCAAGGCCAAGAAATATGCTGTATATTTAAAAGTAGGTTTCAAGATACATTTTAGCCTATGTGATGGGAAAGCAAAAGTCAATCACCTGAATTAAAGCTGTTTAAGGCTTTCACTCCTATTTAAATGAGGGAAAAAAATCCTACTAGTTTCATTATGAATTTTGAATTTGCAGTTCTTTCCTTCAGCATGGTGCCACCCTAACTGCATGCAGGCTTACAAATATTTTGACTTAATAGTTTCATATTTCTTAAACTTGTATTAGCAGTATTTAAACTAGTAACAACTGATACTAATAATTTCATACAAGAGTAAGAAATGACAGTAAAGTATGTCAAATACTGGTTCAGTGTTTGGATTCTCCATATTCATATTTCGCAGAGGCCAAATAAAAGTGACTAAAGCGTTTAACAAAAAAAAGTTTATTACCAAAATACAATATTAAAGTCAATACGTGACAAACTCCTGTAAAGCAAAATAAATTATTCTACCATTGTACAGTATTCCAGAAGGTAGTTAAAGTAGTACTACAGACTTTGCTTCAACCTTCCAAAGAGTCGCCTATCAGGAACACAATCCTAGAGAGAGCTTAAGGCATGCAGCTTAATGTGCTGGATAACTTTATAAAACAAAACTCATCCTATTTAATAAGATACAGTATCAGAATTAAATGCAGTCTTTACATGTCAGTTTTCTAAATTTTTTTTATACTTTGGCTATAAAAGCAGTGCCATAGTGTTACAATACCTTTTCTTAAAAAAATACATGTACCCATGTCCATGAATATCAAATGCAAATGTAAATTTCTATTAAATATATCTTAACAAATGTTACTTTGAGCACCAACTGTACATTTCATCAAATGATTAAATAAGTGCTTATGAAAGAGGAAAATACAATAACTCCAACTGAATCCCACTCTATTTTTCCAGGTCAAGCATAAATCAGGAAGATGAAATATGCACCCATTTTTCAGTACAGCCAAGTATGAATGAAGTTTGCTCTTTAGTGGAAGTGCAGGCATTGCAAACAAAGCTGCAAGTTACAGTTTGTATCACAGAATAAAATCTAATTTAAACAAACAGCACATGAATAGCTGATCACCTGCTAGTGCTGTGACTGAAGAGACAAAAATCGTTTAGAAGCTTAAAAAAAAAAGGAAATTTGCAGCGTTAGTAACTTTGAAATGTGCTTAAAACCCCTTAGAAAACATGCAACCAAGCCAGCCATACACTTTTGAAAGCAGATAACCTGAGAAACAATTTGCTTTCAGAAAACTAAGTCTATAATTATTTCACATGCAGGACTTCTGACAAGTCCCTGGGAATTGTGAGTGGGTAACTAATTGCAAGCAGCATTCTGACAGCTAAAAAAAGTAAAAGTAAATCTCTGTGCATATGGGAAAGAACTCTTTGTTGGCATTTGTCAGGACTGGTAATGGTTTTTAGAGACAAGTAGCTTTCCTCGTTTTACAGGAACACATGGTCAAAAAGAACAAAGCAACAAGATGGCAAAAACAACTGTGAACAGACACATCCTGCTGGGGAATCCTGTGACACTGATTCCTGCCCTGCACAGAATGCTGCAAGTGTGGCTTCCACACACACCAGAGCTGCTCGTTTTGATTCAAGGTTATTGGCTTTTGAGATTTTGCTTCACTGCCATCTTCTTAGCTTATGAATGCAAGTTTTTCCTTTTTTATCTTTCTGAGCAACTTTAACATAATTACACAAAAATAACTGTGTGGTAAGTATTGTTTCTGTGAATACTGCTTGGTACTTTAGCACTACTAGGGATCTCACTATCCTTTAATTTTTCCAACAAATGGGATTTCTGAGTGAGAAAGTTGAGATATATTCCACATGATGTAGTATTTTCACATTAATTCTATACTGAAGGTAAAAGAGCAGTGTCAGTATGACAATATCAATAGCCTATTAAAAGTTCACTATTTCCTCTGGAATTTGGGATCATGTTAATAAATAATGTGTTTCTCAAATGTAAAATCCATCTGTAGGAATATGAAAAATAACTATTGACTGAAAATAATGTATAATTAGCTTCACATACCTATTTAAGGTATCTCAAAAAATTCAGCACAAAACCACTGTTGTGGTTGAGGGGGAGGTGTATTTTCCAAGAAGTTGTGGGCAAACCAATCAGTGGTCGGGTTTTGTGCTGGCACTTGGAGTAGCCACTGGGAGGTTTGGACACACCTCTGAGGACACAAGGGGTTAAAAGCAGGGACTCCCAGAGGGTCGGGCTCTTTTTGGGTCCTGGTTTCAGCAGGGAAACATCTCCTCCCCTGCCCAGTTCACTAGGCTGGGTGGGGCAGGGGAACCATGTGGCCGGGCTGAGAAGGAAACTTTTCCCAGACATTGATTCTCATGGCTAGTGGTTTCAGAAGAGAAACAGCCTGGAACCGAGATGATAAAGGAAGATGAAAAAAACCCCCAGATGGGCAGAGACTGAAGAGGAGTGGCTTTTAGGCTGGACTTTTCTTGCATAATGTTAGCCATAGACTGAACCTGAGTCTCCTTTGAACATAAACTGCATTTTTGGGTGGATGCAGCCGCCTCTACTTTTGCTACAGTGACTGGCACTTTGAGAGTGGAGTGATCAGAGAGGGGGAAGGTGTGGTGACACCCTCTGCCCGCAGGGAAGATCTGTTCTTGGAACCCTCAGCCCCAGGGGAAAGCTGGGGAAAGCCCAGCATGCAAGCATCCTTAAAAGAGCCCTGTATGCAGCTTTGGCCCATGGACAGTGGTGAGAGCACTGGACATGGACAAGAGAGAGAGTGTCCCCCTGGCAGACTTCTCCGGGCGGTGCCACGGGTGACATGGAAACACATAAAGGGTGGACCTGTGTTTCCTGAGGAGCAGTCTGTGGTGCAAGAGAGACTCCTCTCTACCTTGCTGAATTGAAGATTAGGGTTTTTTTGAGTGGTGATTGTTTGATTTAAAACCCAAGGGTTTGGTCCATGGAGGGTAATGTGTAAAGGGTGGAAACTGGGGGAGGAGAAGAAATGTTCTGGGAAATTTTCATTTCTGTTTTTGTGTGTGTTTTTCCTTTCTATTTCTGTTCTTATGTAATGCAATAAAGTTCTGATCTCTGTTATCAAGTTTTGAGCCTGTCTGCTCTGTTCTTGACCACATCTCATAGTAGCTCATTAGGAAAAACATACATTCATGGGTGCATTAACATCTGGCCAGTGTTAACCCAAGACAACCACTTTGACCTTATATCCTGACCAATTCTTCAAGTTGAATGTGTACTTTCTGCTATCTAATTTATTAACAAAATAATACCTATTTAACCCAAAAGAAGTCAAACTGAGGAAATCTCTTGAAAACAAGTATCAAATATATTTGAAGTCTTAGTGCTTTTACCCTGGCCTCTATAATTTGTGCTGCTTCATGAAGCTGTGACTTCTGTTACTGTTTTCTTTTCCTGGTTGCCACTTCCAGGCAGTGCTAGCACAATACAGACACTCCATGTGCCAGCCTCTCACTTTTACAGCTGCAGCTCATTTCTGCTGCCAGAAGGGTGTAAATACAGGAACCAGAAACCACTGTTTTCCCAGGAGTAAGGAACTTTGTAAGAATTGAGCTACTAAAAATCAGGTCACTGCATGCCTGTGTCAGCACTAGGCAAGCTGCTGTGCTTGCACACACCTGAACTAGAAGTTTAAATCTGGCTGCCAAAGGGCTTCTTTGCAGGTGACACTACACTTAATGAATCTTACAAAAAATTAAGTAGCCAATTTAATCAATAACCTCAAGAAAGTTGCCAGGTAATGAGCCACTATGATAATATTCCACATTGATATACAGAGGAGCATCTTCTACTGCTAACTGCTGTAACTGTAAAAACAACAAACAAAAAACTCCCCACACTGTAATTTCAGAAGCTGAAGGTTTTAAAAGGGTGAGATTTCTATGTGTTTCTTAGACAACAAAACAATCTCTAATTCCCTTTATCTATAATACATACTATAATAATATATATATTATATATATTATAATAATACATACTATATAATAATAATATATACTATAGGCACTAACAAAATTTATTCAGTTAGGGACTGGATTCAGTTTTGGCTTAAGACGTTGTTTGCCATTTCTTTTTTTAAATAAGATTTTCTACAGGAAGATTATCTTTCAGCTCATTATTTCTACAGTTACAGCTCTGACAGACAAGTGGGAAATTTGGCCAGCCAGTGGCATTTCAAAGATTGCCAAAGAACGTAGGTGTTTCTGAAAATTCCCATTTGTACTCACCTACATCTTTTGGAATCAACATGGATTTAATTTACATCACTTTGTGGCAATTATTGTTAATAACTTGTTCTCATTAAAAACATTGCTCATCCATACTGCACAGTAATCATCACATATGGAAAGTGACATTATAACCTTTTCTTTTTTAAAATAATTCTTCTGAATGTGTCAAGAAAACCATGAAGGAACAACAGGTAATTGTTATAAAAAATAATCTGTTACACACTATGAACTGAAAAGACAGGAGTTTTGTAGCTAGGATTCAATCAAACAAATAGTTATTAACAAAATGCTTCTAGGCCCTTCACCTCCTGCTGCTCTAAATCAATGGAAAGGATGGCAGGCTTTGGAAAATGACTTGGGAGTTTGTAAAGCCTTAAAAATAGACTGGGAAAAATGGAATTCCTGTGTGTGCATACAACGCACCCATGCCCTGGCCCACCTCCCCTCTCCCCACCTGCCCAAAAGCCAGGCATGGGGGTTTACCAGATCATACTGTAACAGTTTTATCTGATCTGCTGCCAGATCATCTTTCAAAAAAGAGGGTAAAAACCTTCTTTGCTGAATTGCTTGGAAAACAACAAAGAGGGAAGAAGAAAAGTACTTTTCAAGTGATTCAAAGCTTTCACACCTTTGGGTTTTAAAGTACTGTGCTAATGCATTATTCCTGACTAGTACCTGACAGGAAAAGAAAAAACCAACAATCCTACATTCTTGGCACCATATGAAGAAGTAAAAGGTTAAAATGGATGGTTCTATTCTCCACACTTTATATTTATCTCTTAAATGATTCATCAGACCCTGGTTAAAACAACTGTACTCCTACTGAAACAAGAACTCTGGATGGGAAATCAAGTTTTGCTTGCAGTTCTTCTCTTTAGCAAGTTACTCAGGCAAAAATCAGCAAAGAAAGAAAATATTCACTCTAGGAAATCCTCTCTTAACTTACTGCTTCACCTAGTTGGTATTCTGAGCCGTGTTGTGGTCTTTGTTTAGAATGATGTTTATGATTTCACCCTCATGTTCTTTCATATGATCCAGCAGATTTTCTTTGTTGGTAGACTCAAAACCACAAATGCAGCAACAGAAGAGAAGAACACAGTATTCTGTGCCAAGATGGGGTAGAGTGGAGTTCTTTTCTAAACTGCATGAGGTATTCATCAAGGTAGGTTTTTCATTTTCATCAGAACCTGAAATTTCATTTGTAGTCTGGTTAATTGACTCGGTAAAAGACACCAAGTTGTCTGAACTTCCTAGTATAGGTACTGTACTTTCATCTGTGCCTTCTAATAAGGTTTTGTCAGTAAGCTGTCCTTGAAACCTGAAATAATAATAAAAACCAAACCAAATATTAAAATATACAGCTGTTGCTTTTTGATAGGAACTTTATTTTGGGTCAGGGTTGGGTCTTTTGAAAGATAACAGGGCTCAACAGTAAATCAACATACCTACTGCTTTGTGAAATTGCATCATTAATAGCCTTGTTCACTTGTTCATAGTTGTAATTTTGGTCACTTGCATGTTTCCACATGTGGGACTTCAGGGATGGAGGATGGCTACATACATATCCACAGAGAGAACATCTGGGTGAAAAATGGAGAAGGAAAAAGAGAAACAATTAGTTCAGTAATGGTTTAGACTTCTTCCAAAAGGATGCATATGAACCTTCTTTTTGGTCCCCCTTTTCAGTTTAATAACTGGGTCATATTAGTTTGCAAAGTTTCATCCTGAAATGCAAGACTGTTTTTAGGGTCTGAGAACTTTTTAGCCTAATTCTTCTGATTTCCCAAACAATTGAAATGAAAACTTATCTGTTTGGCCTGATAAAACTGTTTAAACACTGCAGAAATGCAGTAATTCTGCTGAGTGCAGAAACATGGCATCTGGCAGGGAGGTAGTGAGCTCTCTCTGCCAATGCTCTGAACCAAGCAGGGCATGTTTAATTAGCCCTAGTCTTTCCTGGTATAGCAGGTATTTGTTTATTAAGGATCACAGAGTTGTTGAAGTTGGAAGGGACCTCTCGAGGTCACACAGTCCAATCCAGCCCCTCAAGCAGGATCAGCAGGTTGCTGAGGGCAGTGGCAGATTCTGAATATATTCACAAATCAAGATTCAGACAGGTGATCATTTTCTCCATAGAGTTTTCCATCAGCTCCAGTACCATAAGACTAAATTTTTTATTTCCCTGTAGAACACCATCTTATACAGTAAAGAACAAAACCTTAAAGAATAAATCCTATTTACAGGGAGATGTAGTGTATATTTATGGACAGGAATAACCCAAGACTGATCAAATCCTGTATAACCCTTGTCATGCAGGAATATACATCAGAGGAGGTTTTTTTACGTGTTTTTTATGATGATAAATTAGTCACCTCAGCATGAAGCAGATGAGTGATACTCCATGACAACACTTCAGAGCAGGATCTGTCTTTTTGTCTTTTGGATAAAAAAGCTATTTTGCTCAGTTGCCTGCTACTTTGGAAGGCTTCAGTTCCCCAAATCCCATGGAAAAGATCAGAACCAATCAAAGGTGACCTTGTGCTAATAAATTAAAACTAGGAATGTATCTCTGCTCAAGCAGTGTGATCCCAGTGTGTTACTATGATGAGTCTGTTAAAATTACTACAATGCAAATCAGTTTTTGTAAATTTTAAGACCTTTTCAGAAATGTAACCTGGAAACACAAGAAGGCCTACATAAAACCACATTATACATTACAATTCAGTCAGGTTTTATGACTTTTCTTAATGACAGTAGGGTATAGTCCAAAACGTTCTGCAAATAATCATACACAGGAAACTTTCTGCTTAGCAGAAGATTGCAGAGAACAGCAAAAATCCCCCAAGTCAGGTGAAAGCACAGTACATTACCTAGCTTATGGAGCAAGGTAATTCTGTCCTGCTGGGGAACAACACAATTGTCCTTTTAGCTTGCTTTTCTCTACTGATTTGGAATGTAGGATCCTATTTGTCTCTTTTCCTTCTAATTTGGAGCTTTACAAAGAGAGTGGATATTTTCAAAGATAGGTGATTGTATTCTCAGGCTGGGAATCTCAAGATCTCTAATAAGGTTGTTACAAAATGTCATTAGATAAAAAGCAGACATTGTAGTTAATTTATTGATAAAATTAGGCCAAAATAATTTTTCTATTAAAAAAAATATCAACAAATACTCCTAATTTCATTTAATTTGCCCACTAGTCTCACCATATATATGATTTTCTGTTCCACTAACACTGCTTGGTCAATGTTGGAACACAACACAACAATCAGGAACACAATCAATGAAGCCACAGCCTAGTGTCCAGTTAACCCTTTTTAAATACTTTCATTTTTTGAAGCTCATAATTTACTCAGGTGATTTACCTGAGTAAATTTCACTTTGCTGAGAACAGTATCTTTTGAGCCACATACTGTTGACTATTTTAGCATACAGTTCAAATCAACAGCTTTAAGCATGCTGCACTACAGTTAATGATCATATACTTACAGTATATGCATCACTTTCTCAAAGAAACAAAATTATTTACCACTGAGTTTAGTAGTAGAAGCCTTTCAATTCCATAGCATGACCTGCCCTACTGCTTGATTTGTGCTGAATTATTAAACTTCACTGGTTAGGAGTATTCTCCATTGATGTACCGAGGAAACAATTACTGTGCAGTTTTGGAAAGACTAATTCCTGGGGGATCAAGGACCAAAGTGTGGAGGTTTCCAGTAACCTGTGATAATCCCAACAGCACTCAGCAATACTGTGTATGACAGCTGGGCAAATAGAACTTAATGCTTCTAGGAACATTTTGTGGAAAATGCAGTGGAAGTACTTTTAAGTTGTAGAAGCAGCTTTTCTCGAGAAGAAACCTCTAGGTGAGTGTGCTTAATTTGGATTCTTCATATTGCCCTTAAAATCTCCCACTAAAATATTCAGAATATTCCCGATTTTCTTTCCTTTCCCTTCCCAACTTGTATTTTTTGTTGCAAATTAGCAGTAGACAATTACACATATTTGTGCCAACTTTCTCATAGATCTATAAACCACACATATCTATGGACAGACTAAAAGGGACACTCATCACTTAATGACTATTCATACTAAATCTTAACTAGGTGATGCCAACCTGGATTCCAACTGGCAAAGGCTCTGCCTGGACTGGGATATTAAACAAAGCCAGGGAACATTCCTGGATACTGGAATTTACCCATCTGTAATGTTAAATGTTAGAAGTGCCATGGCATGGTTTTGGCTCATACAATCTCCTGAAAAATTCCAGGCATGCTTAGGTAATTAACACAGCTCAGAAACTAATTGCAGTAGGCAATTTGTGTGCTACCACCACATTCTGGAAAGCTGAACACTGTCCCAGAGGGAAGTCGTGGACATGTTTATTCTGCCAGCAGAAGCACTGCCTGGGAATCCCATGGCAAATCCATCAAAAAACCCCGAACAACCCCAAACAACTCTCAGGAATGGAGAACGACTCTAGGAGGGAAGGGAGGAGAACCTGAACCCTGCTTTAAGGTAGCACAACCCCCGCTGGCAGAGCTTTTTGCCACATGAGCCCATTACATACTTGTACTGTTCCAAGAGCTGCACTGCCTGGTGCTCCTGGGGGTGCCGCCTCATGTGGCACTTCAAGCTATTCATATTTGTGGTGGCGAAGTCACACACGCGACATCTGAAGAGACAACAACAAGTGAACTGACCTGACAATTCCCTGCTGACACTGCTACAAACCCCACCAGCTACAGGAATGCAAGGCTACCTAGAAAGATTCCAGCTGAGGACTAACAGTATTTACAGGGCTCCGAGTTATGACATTAATCTGCTGTTGGGCAGTGAGAATCTTTTGCAGCCCAAAAAAGTCTCCACCTTTCAGCATCACTAGGCCTACAGATGATATTTCTTCCTGAAATCTCTCTCATGGCCCTCTCCTGATGTGGGTAAGCATCACTACGTACAAGGGAGGTGAGGATGCAGGTGGCTGGGGGCAGCCCTTCCAAATGCACAATGCTCCCCTATGAGCTCCAGGGGAGAATATGTGCTCTACTTAATGCACCAGCCATGTTCTCGTGACATTGTAAAAGCCAAACCAGTAATAAAACACCAAGTTCCAGGGCTTTATTGCTGAAAAAAAAGTCAGTGACAAGATCAACATACTCAGATTTAAGTGCCCTAAGCGTGTCATATCATGCCATTCAAATTTTAATTTTTTTTACTTCTGTCACAATATCTTTGTATAAAACTAATACATAAAGCAGTCTGGATCTAAATTCAGATCCGTGGATTTAGATCCCAAAGTATTACACAAATTCCTTGTTATTCATAAATATCAATATACTACCACACAACCTTCCTGTATCTACCATATTAAAACAGAAACCATCAAACTCAGCTAAAACTCTTATGTATTTGTTTGAACTTTAGGTGTTCCTTCTTTTTTTTAAATGGTAAAATGTCAAGTTATCAAGTCTGGTCTATAGCGTAAAACAGTTTGAGACTACAGGATACTTAGCCTGAGAATACTCACTGTACTTTTGAAAGGATTTAATCGTGCAGTATTAAAATCCAGAACATATCAAATCTACAAAAACATAGCATTTAAGGCCCTACAGCTTAGTTTCCAGCAAGTTCTGTCAAACAAATAATAAAATATGTTTACAGCTCTCAAAATGGCAGCAATGTAGTATGTTGCTGTTCGATACTATGGAAGGCTTGAGGAATTCATGCTTCAGAAGGAGAAATACCATAAATACTGGATCATTATGGTTTTCAGACTGTGGCTTAAGTATCCTGCCAGGTTTGCAGATTTGTTTAAGGGGTTTATGAAAAAATAATAAGAGAAGCAAGGCAGATGGGTTGGTTTGTATTTAGTATGCAGCAGTCTGTATCACCAATGGAAAATTTCCAAGGGTTCCTAAATCAAAACAGGCTGCTAACACCAATTTGAAAATTACCACGTACAAGACACTCTACACTATCTGCTGCTCCAACCTCACTAAGTCATAAATAATGGTAATAGTGAAGGTTCTGAGGAGAAAACAATTTATTTGTATTCCACATTTGCTCTCTGAGTAAACATCTTGTGAATTTTTGCCGGTGTTATGGGGTATCATCATAATGCACAAATCAAAATACAACATGTCTTCAGGGCTTATTTACCCAGAAGAGAAAGTCCCTGGCTTAGCTCAGCATTTCAAGGTGTTGAGTTTCCAGAATTTGCATTAAAGATAAAAGTTTACATTAAAGATCAGCTGAAAAAAAAATGTGTTGACTCAGATCTATTTTCTAGCCACTAGAGAGGGACAGAGATCCACACTGAATGAGCCCAGATTGAATTTGGGGGAATTCATGCAGCAACCAATAGAAAAATGCAGGATTTATTTTTTTGCTGGGGACCTCACCTGTAGTATTACATGTGATTTTAGATACCCAAGTTCCTATATAAATCCATATGATAACCTTGTAGAAAAGTTATAAAATATGATCCTGACTATCTTATTGTTGTTAGAAACCAGTGAAAAAGGTGAGGCACTTGATGACAAGGGCAGAATTTTTCCACACTCTGTAGCAGCCAATGTATAAAGCAGTAATATGACAATGGAGAACATTTTGCAATAAAGCAAATCCAAAATGAAGTTAGGTGTGCAAGGGTTTTGAGAAATATATTACTGTTGGCCAAAGTCCAGTATTCTAACATAATTATCTTCCTCTCCACATGTGAATGCTTTAAACCGAAAACAAGCAGCAGACTGCCACAGCAAAAGATGCATTCTGGAAAAATTAGCAAATCTTAATTCCACAGTTTGAGTCAGCCAGCAAGTGTGGCTCCTCCAGTAATGTGCAGTACCAGAATGCACCTGCAGTCCTTCAGCACTCCTTCCCCACGTGCAGGAGCAGCGCAGTGGCCCTGGCAGGTGGGGCACTCACCTGTAGGGCTTGTCGGAGCTGTGGATGCGGCGGTGGTTCCGCACGCCCACGTACGTGGTGCTTGTGTAGTCACACACGTCACACCTGAACAGCTTCTGCACCGAGCACTTGCTTCCTGCTGAGACAAAAACCAGCATTTTAGAGAGCTGCACTCAGCTTGGGGAGGAATTCTCACATTGGAATTTCATCACAACGGAATTATGAAACACAACATTTTAAAGCAGTTCTGAATGTCCATAAATATTCAATACTTTTTAAGTATGAAACAGGCAATGGGCATAGAGGTAATAAAGGTATAGTTTATTTTACCATACTGTTCTGCATTTGCCCTGCCATTTACAGGAATTATTATAAATTTAGGAAAACACATTCTTTTTCTCTATGTGGACACTTCCCTTCTCTCTGCAGTTGGGTAAAATCCTGTGTTACAGCAGAAGGTGATAAAATGTGGGACTGCTGAACCCAGCAGTTTCACTGCTTTGCAGAATGCATCAAATCAAAGGAAAAAATGGGGACTGAGAATGGATGAGTTTCAAACTGGCAAACAGAAAAGAAAAGCTAAAGACCTCCCAAAGCCTCTAAATCCTCTTTATCATCCACACACACTCACATATTCTGAAAGATATGAGAGGATAAAAAAATAGATATTGACCAGATGTCTTAATAAATAATTTGGAACTTCTCCAAATCACCAAAAAGCAATTTTAACAAAAGTAGTTTTTTTCCTTCCAGAATGAAAAAGACTCCTGAAAAATTAATGGTTGCAGAGACAAAGGCTAATGACTCCTTAAACACAGGAAAATGTGTGCCCACGAGTGCACAGTTGGAATATTTTTGAGAAGCAAGTGTGTAAACTTTAACAGCCCTGTTCCTGCTCCCTCACTGAATAATGGGACTGATTTGGGTTTAAGATATTAACATTTGGGAAGAGGGATGACATTTTTTATGCAGGTAATTTTCCCATTGCAGCCTATCATGCTGTACCTCCTGGACTTTTTTTTTAGGCTGAATTTTCTCATTATCAAAACAATTAAGAGTCATGATGGTAAAACTCTTTTAAGGAGACATTTCTTTTCCCACAGGCAGGCACTGAATTATGCCAAATAGGGTTCTAGATATATTATTGAATACAGTCAGATAGTTAACTTCAACAGTAAAGGAAAATTACAACTAATTAAACTTTCACTCCAGAATTTAGCACTTTTGGTTCAGGATGCAAAGTAATTAGGTAAGGCTGATAATCCCAGAGGGTTATTGTGAAGAATATATGGTATATCATATAAAATAGCAGTCTGAATGCAAAGACAGTGAAATAAAATTGGAATATTTCTGTGGGTATCAAGATAACTGAAAATATATTTCCTATATTTCATTTTAAAACATGACACAATGCTCACTCTTTAGCATTCTTATAAGAAATAATATGCAAGTAATATACAACTGGCACTCTTTGCAAGTCAACCTTAAAGCAAAATATATTGGAACTTTTCCTACAATATGCTCATAGATTAAAATTTTTAGTTTTGTTTTTCCTTTAATGTAAAAATTATCAAAAAAATCCTAATTATTTACTTGAAGACATTGGAATTTATATTTCTGCATTATTCTTTTATGATACCACATTCATGTAGGAGACCTTAAGTGGATCAAGGACACTCACTGGGCTGCAGATCCATGGAAGAGCAGGGGCTGTGCTCTGCTTGAAGGGGTTTTCCATCTTAAATTCTGCAGCTTTAGAATAAACAGCTTCCAAATGTATTTTCTGTTATGAATTTGGTATTTCAGTAGGCAGGCAGTTTAAAACCAACAGTATCTAATGAGATTTTCAAAGCATTATGCAAACATATTAGCTACAGCACAGTTCTAAGAGGCTCACACCCAGCAGCACACACTTAGGAGCAATTATTTATACCAATCACTACTTTATATTTATCCCTTCCACGAAATGCACATAAATTATAATACATCACATAATCTCTTGCTGTTACAAAATTGCACTTGTGTCCCTCAGCCCCTCCACTGGTTTATTTCTTGTGGTTTTGGGGCCTGTTTTGCTTTCTGGATGGAGAATATCAGGTCTCCTACAAGTGAATATGGAAATGACAGATCTTTGTTGCAGCAGCAGTAACAGGTGCTCCTGTAATGCTGCTTATTACTCTATTCCTTCATTATTAGGCATTTACAATCCGGTCATATCCAGTGTCATAATGCTCCTTTTAATTTATTGTACAACCATGATGAATAAAGAGACTTTTAGGACTAACTATTTCATAAACAAGAAATGAAACTGTTCCAGCTCAGGCATCTTTCACATAAACAGATGCTATGCCATAAACTTCTTTGTTTTGTGTTGCTTTATAGGGATGACATCTGTTTGACAAGAGATTGCTGTACTGCAGTGGTGCTGCAATTTGATTATAAATTGGTTCTGAAACAATTTAAGCATTCCACAGGATGAGTTAATAAAAGTTTAAAAGGAGAACTGTTTTCATTCAAGCCATATTACTAAATTTCATGTGGGGTAAACAATCAATTAAAGTGCATGGCTAAAACACTTGTATAAGATAATAATGAGAAAAATATTTATAAAAACATCTCTAAATTAATTAAAAGCAGGCAGATTTCCTGATCAGGGCCTTCCCTTTCATGCAAGTTAAATTACAAAATCGGGCTACAAACTGTAAAACAACCTCATTAAACATCCTAATTTCAGAAGCAGATAGGACTATTGATTTTCACATTACCAGTCACGTTACCAGGACTTGAGCTCAAAAAGTACAGTATTTCTTCAAACCTGACATGTTTCAGGCATGGCAAGGTAGTTAACCCTGTATCACGACATCTTTAGGAACACTGGTTTACAGCAAACAAAACACTGTCAGAATAGTTCAAGCTATGATTGTAAATATTTTTAACTTGCTAAATTAATAATGTTTTATTTCCTATTGCTTCCATTAAAACATTTACGCTATTGCTTCTGCAGAAAACCCCCACTATGTAATGTGGGGGTTTATATAATATAATATATATACTATAAATATTATATAATACATAAAAATATATTATTATAATATATATATATTCCCAGCAGAATCCCCTGGCCATTTCCCTGTCTCCCCCTGGCTTTGAATGGCTCTCTCAGGTCTGGAGATGTACTGAGCACTGCAGCTCCATTTCCTGAATTTCAATGCCTTCTGCGTTGTTGAGAGCAAAATGGAGCTGGGAAGGGTCATTCTACCTGAGGTTGATAAGGTAATTAACTTTTAACTTGCATACTGAAAGCCAGAAAAGGAGGCAGTGTGAGCTCAGAGAGCAGAAGGCAAAGTTGGGAACTCATTCTGTTCTGACATGTACCAAGTTTTTTTGGGCAAACCATTGCCCATCCACCCTGGCTCGTGCTAGTCAGTGCCTTGTTTCACAAGAAATTGCATCCATTGCAACAACTTTTGCACTCACTGAGCAGCTGTAGAGGAAAGAGTAGAGCCCAGAAATTTCTACTGCAACCTAAGGACTATTAGGGTGCACATTCTGCTGTCTAAACAAACAAGAGAGCACAGTTAGGACAGAAAAGAGCTTTGTGCACAAAATGGAAATACTTCAGCTCACAGTTGTTCAGAGACTATCTAATTACTACTATTTATCCCATAATGCTCTAAAATTGCAAAATGCTAATAATTACAGTGTTGCCTTCAAAATAAGAATGCTGTAAATATTTTCAGTAGCTGTAACCCATCCCGAAGAGGATGCATTCACAGTGCAATGATACATTGTGGCTCTCCAGAACACCCGGGAGATTTTAAGGCTACATTTTCTCTAAATCAGAATTTGGTTATTTTTCCCCCCTATTTGATTACCTTTATGCATAAAGGGTTTGTTGGGTTTTGTTTTGTTTTTTTCTTTTGTTGCTGTTTATGCTTTAGAAAGCAAACACTATTAAATGGGAAGCAGATACACAGTTAAACAATCATGAGCCTCTAAGCAACCTGGTCTAGTGGGAGCTGTCCCTGCCCATGGCAGGGCTTGGAAAGAAAGGAGCTTTTAAGTCCCTTCCCAGCCCAAACCATTCTTTGTCTCTATGAAATTGCATACCTACTGTTACCCTGGCAACTCTTACAGATACAGGTTGCATATTTAGAATGACTTACATTTGCCTCGCCAGGGCTAAAATAAATGACTCGTTTTGGACATTACCATAATTAAACAGAAATTTCTAAACACAGAAGGGATGGCATTGTATGCATATGCTGACAGGAAACTACATTACCATGGTGAGTATAAAAAAAAAAGGCTTTCTTTTGTTTAGGTCATTTGGAAAATAGTGTAGCTGCTGAAGGAAGGAAAAAAAAAATTCATCTTAAAAATCCCGAATAATATCGCATATCAGTTGTTTTTCACAAGAAGAAACGCAGGGTTTAATTACTGGGGCTAAAAATATATCATCTAACAATAAACACCACCTCAAGGCTGACTATGGTAAATTTTGCCCTCTGGAAAGAACATACATTTAAAGGTTATGAACAGGCATGAAAACATTTCATCACAAGAGATCTTAAAACCAGTTACACAAATACAGCAAACAAGTAATGCTATGAATGACTTTGTAATTTCAAGTGTCAACATAAACAGTACCTTCTCTATCCTCTGCTTCATTGGAGACTACGAGTTTGTTAGCTGTAGCTGTAGAGAAGAGGTCTGGAAGACTGTGTTGTTCTCTTTCATGATTCCGCAGCTGGCTCTGAAAAAACAGTTCCTAATGTTTAAATATACACTACAAACATACAGTGATCACTTGGAACACTGCAATCATCTGTGACATTGTTACTCAAGCTTTAATGACAACAGATAGGAAATGTATGTTAGCATATATACAGATCATCTCTTAGGTAATTTTACTACAAACAAAACAAGTAAATATCATGAATTAGTAACATAAAGGACTGATGAGAGTGACTGAGAGGATTCTATGATTTGTGTTTATTTAGAAAATAGATTTCCTTCTTTCCCCATTACCACAGGCAAGTGGCCACAGTTCTTCCTCCAAAATTACTGTACTCCAAAAGCAGTACGAGATTAGAAGCTTGTGTGAAAATTAACTTGATTTTCATACTGCCTACTGATTAAAGAATACACCAGTCCTGTTTTGACCTACTTAGGGAGGAGAAAGAAGAGAGCCTTTTGCTACCCTACCTGGATATTTTTTCAAACTAGGACTAAATGACAATAAATATGGGAAAATTTGCACGACTACTGCTTCCCAGAGTTTCAGCTGTACAGCTGGATACCGATGCAATCTGTTCTGTATTCCTGAGTTCTGAGCTGAGTACATAGGAACTCACTCACTAATGCTTAAAATAGCAATTAGGAAAATGGCATAAGTGTACTATTCTGCTCTGGTATGTTATCTTTCAAATCTAAGTTCTACAGAACATCCAGAGCAATACAACAATGGAATAAAGAAAAAACATTCTGCTTCAATGTGTCTCATGTTAGCCCCAACTGCCACACTCATGACAGGAAGGCAAGTTTGAGCATTTTAAAGTTTCAGCTATTAAGTTCTTTGATGTTTCCATTTCTTCCTGCAGTTGCTATGTGTGGGCAGAAAAACAACATGATATTATTATGTCCCTAAGATAATCCTCAGGAAAAAAAAAAGTTATGTCAGGAAGCAAGGTTATTTCAGTGGGTAAAGCAGAATAATCACAGTTGAACTGTATATTCAGCACGTGCTGCTGGCAATAATCCCTAACAGTAATTACAGCGAAGCCAGGGTGTCAGACGGAATTAAGTCAGAGAGAGAGGGATCACTACGAAGGCAGCAGAGTGGGTTACTGAGCGGTTCTGGGGGGCCTCACCTTGTAGTGGAAGGCCTGGTGGCACTGCTTGCACTGGTACATGCGCGCCTTGCAGTGGTTGATCATGTGTCCCTCCAGGCCCTTGCTGTCGCCGGCGATGTGCTCGCAGATGGGGCACTGGTAGGGCTGGCGCTGGCGGTGCACGCGCAGGTGCTGCTTGATGTAGCCCTTGTTGCCGCTGCTGTAGTGGCACAGGCGGCAGCGGTAGGGCCGCTCGGCGCTGGGGATGAACTCCACCAGGCTGCTGCCGGCCGCCGCCGCGCCCGCGCTCTGGCACTGCGCGTTGTCCTGCAGCTCCTTCAGGATGTCGTCGTCCGAGGCGTTCTGGTCTGTCCTCTCCTTCAGCTTTTCAATGACGGTGAGCAGGGACATGCTGATGCCCATTTTAATTGGTGCTTCTGATAACTCTGGTCTGTCTTTCTTTATCTCGACTATTGCGCATTCACTTTGGTTTAAGCCGCTGAACTCCTCTGAAGGATCCTTAAGTGAGGACACCGCTTTAGAATGAGCCACGCATGGGCCATCAGCTCCTCCCTGTCCTGCACCTGCATCCACAGCATCTTCTCCAGTGAGAGCCCTGAGGCTGGACCGTGTCAGTTCTGCAGCTCGGATTGGCATTGTAACAAGAGCTTCTGCTGCTAAGGAGTGCAGTCGCAAAGACTCTGAATTTGTCCTCCTTCGTGCAGGAGGCACGTTTTCATCAGCTGTTACATTTTTATTAGCGCTTAATTCGTTATCTTTCTTCTCGGTGTTATTCCATTCTATTATTACTTCTTGAATTGCATCTGAATGATAAACTTCATCAGGTTCTTCACAAGTAACAGAGGATTCCTCTGAGATCAACTTTTTTTCTGTTTCAATGTCAGTATTCATTGAGAATGGCTTTTGTAAAACACTTTCTTCAGCACCTGGCAAACGCTCTACTATGACATTAACGTGACCCTTTTGATTTGGACTACAACTGATGATTTTCTGTGCTGATGACAGCAGGCTGTCAGTTATCAAATTATCTGGTTCTGTATCTGATACGGTCTCCTCTACAACCTCTGTAGTAGGAGAATGCACCACGGACTCACTTAATATCTCTTCCTCTTTCACATTTGTTTCTATGGGTGATTTACATGACACTTGCTCAGAATTGCAAATCTGAAGCTGAAGAGAAGGCTCACTATGGATATCAAGTTCATTGTTTTCCAAAGAAAGGACAACTGTATCCACACTGTGAGGTGTGTGAGTCACAACTGTCTCTGACAAGCTGGTGGTTGCATTTTCTTCCTCAAAGATGGGGTAGGAGCAATCCACCTCCCCTGCGTGTTTCCAAGCGTGTGTTTTCAGCATCCTCTGCTGACCGCAGGTGTACCTGCAGATTAAACACCTGTACATGCCATAGTGCTCATAGGTGTACCATTTCCTCCTGCCCATTTCAGGCACAGGAGCAGATTGAGTTGTATCCTTACATTCCAGATTTCCTGTCTGATCAGTCCCTGATTTGACACTTCCCTCCGCTGGCCCTTGCAGAAATGAACTGGTGACATTGACACACTGCTGCACTTTTGTCTGGATGGTGCTTTTACCACTATTCTCGTGGTGATTTTGGAAGTGGGATTCAAGTTCTTCTTGGCTTTTGGAGGCAAAATGACATTCTGAGCACATTAATATCACTTCATTTTTCTGCCCATGTTGTTTTATATGTTCTTGCAGAGTTAAGAGCGAAGGCGATAGAAACTTACAGAGACCACATTGGTAGCATGTCACCTTTTTTTTGCTTTGTGGAAGACATTCACTTACAAAATAATCTGCCTGTAACTCTTCAGTCTTTTGAGTAGCAATCACTGAGAGCTCGATGGCTTTAGCTGGAATTTCACAAAGCTCGTCTGCGTCCAAGGACTGCGCAGAAGCATCGGCATGGGAGCGTTTCTTCCCTATTAAAAGGCATCTTTGAGACTTCTCACTTTCAACTATTTTGCTCAGCTTCTGGATAACGTGGATCAGGGGGTCAGTTTGACATTTTCTCTGCTCTTCGCTGCTCTGCAATGTTGGGCCAATGACTGTTTCAGAAATCAGCACAGCCTCCTGCTCCCCGAGATTTGGCATCAATACTGCGATGCTGCTTCCTTCTTCCATAATACCTAGGGGAATGGGGGTCATGAAAAATAAAGATTTATACCTGTACAGTAAGGAAAATACAGCCCAGTACTACTTACATTTCTCTCTCTACTAAACACAGAAGCCCAATCCCACTAACCTTCTAAAAATCTTCAGATAGCTACAGAAATAGCCAAAGATATTGGGGACTTTTAGTGGATACTGTGGCTGCTGTTCAATACAGCTGGAGAGAATAATTCCAGGAGAGCCTCCAACAGGCTACCTCCAAGCTGTATAAAGCAAGACAAGTATTTTCAAGTGTGAGCTGAAGAAGTGCTACAGCTATTCCCTTCTTCTTTACAAGCATCATACATTTGAATGCCAAACACTAAAATACCAATTGACAGTAACTGGCATATTGATGTTTAAAAGCACAGTATGATATGAAAATATATTCCCAGTGTACTTTGATACACCGATGATCCTAAAGCAAATGACAATTTACAACAATATAATTTACAAAAACAAGCAGTTTTTTTTCCTTGAAATGTTAGAAGGAAGTAATTCTGGCATTTATTTGCACTAGTCATTTCACTATGACTATTTTAAAGACCATTCAAATGTCAAATCATGCTTCTCATTATAAATGTCATTTTCTAGAATATTTACTAATTTAATCTGTTTCTACAGTTTTTTTTATTGTAGGGAAAATAAAGTGGTACTAAAATAATAAAGAGCAATTCTTTTATGTTTTGAGGGAAAGCAACAGGCAGTTACTATTTCCAATTACTCCTCCTTGAAAAATATCAAACCATAAACCACAGGCAATAATGTGACAGTGTTGGAGGTCAAATTCGAAGCCAGTATACAAAAACTTACATGAAAACATATCTTGTGATGTGGGCAGAGCTGTGGTGGGTGGGTGAAGGAGCTGGACAAAGGTCTTACAGTTAAATTTACTTCTGAAAAAATGCCTAGAAATAACCTGTGTGCCACGACACACAACACACAATTATCTTATACAAAGTTTTTATATACTATGTATATAAACTGAGAACATAAAGAGATGAGGGATATTTATCAGTAATCCTTGAAAAAATTATGCCAAGTTAATTCAAGTAATTTTTTTTTTTGCAAGATAAAGAGGCTAAAAAAGAATTTCCAGAACTGGTCCTAAAGCCCCATGAAATCCACTTGTTTGTAGCTATGGATTTAGTGACAGCATTATAATGCAGAGACACACAAGTGCAGGGTCTGTGTTGCCCCTTTCCCACTCCAGAATTTTTCTGGAGAAAAATTTTTCCAGAAAAATTCTGGGCTGAACCACTCAAATTACCTTCCTTTCAACCTAAAATTCAGGTTATCATCAGAGCTATCAATATAAGCAATGTTAATTTTTTATTATCATCTGCTCCTCATATTAAATATTTCAAATTAAAAACTATTTTTGAAAATCACCCTATTTCAGTTATATAACAACACTTTCCTGTTTGTTTCAAAACGTCTGTAACATGTTTCAAAACCATTATGAAAAGTGAACAAACCTGCTTTTCCCCCTGAAAGCAGATTTAATGGAATGATCAAAGGAGTAGTGTCTGCTTGAAATATTTCAATTCAATTTGCAAATAACTTTAGGAAAATTTGCGCTACCTTAAATTAACCTCAGGACTTTTAAAACTTTGTAATCCTAAATAGGCAAATACTTTCCCTACCTGAAAGCAGCTTAACAACTAGGAGGAAAAATCGTCGAGAAAAGATCATAGAAGAAGATCATATGCTGCCATACACTGTTGCTATGTCAAAAAGGCAAACAGAGAGAGTCCCTTCACCTGTATTGATCTGGGATGCTTGGAGCTGATCCCCGTTACCAGATGTATAACTCTGGTATATATGTGTTAGGTCACTCTTTGCTTAGAGTTTAACGCTTGTTGTTGCAGACTTTGATTTTTAGATGTAAAGTACCTCGTACAGGTAAGAACTGCACACAAAAGATCACAGAATAACTTGGAAGGGACCCACAGGGATCATCGAGCCCAGCTCCTGTCCCTGCACAGGACCATCCCCAAGAGTCCCACGTGCCCGAGAGCGCTGGCCAAGCCACCCACAGAGGGATTCAAATGTAGCGTCTGGGGATGGCAGAAGGAGGCGGAGGGGAAGGTGCAGCCCCGAGGAGAAGCCCCGAGCTCCCATTGCAGCCCCGCCGATCAGCGCGCCCAGGCAGGGCGGAACGCCTCCGGGCAGGAAAAGCGAGCACGCTCCGCACAGAATGACTGGCACAGAGCGGTGCGATGGAATCGCGGCTCCCGAGGGCAGGGAGAATCCCGGCCGGCCACGCTGCCGCCGCCCGCCCCGAGCCCCACCGCCCATCCCGCTCCGTGCCCGGCCCGAGCCCCG
>VXBR01002801.1:1409301-1448508 GCA_013400215.1 Cisticola juncidis | reverse complement strand
GTGTCCCAGCCCCGGTGTGTCCCAGCCCTGCAGTGTCCCAGCCCCGGTGTGTCCCAGCCCCGGTGTGTCCCAGCCCCGGTGTGTCCCAGCCCCGGTGAATCCCAGCCCCAGTGTGTCCCAGCCCCGGTGAGTCCCAGCCCCAGTGTGTCCCAGGGCTGCCCAGGCTGTCCGGGTGAGCTGAGCCTTCAGTCAGTCTCCAGTGCCCCTGCAGCTCTGCTAGTGATGGGATGTGGTTTCTGTCAGCCCAGAGCTCCACATCCCATAGCCAGGGCCACGCCTAGCAGCACCATGTGCTCCAAAATTTGTGGAGTCTCCCAAAAGGCTTTTCCAGCACCTGGAAAAGCAGGTTTTTGATGTTAAACACCTGTAGTTAAAAACTCAACAACCTCCACATTTTGGTTCTTAAGCTGTCAAGAAGGTTTAGCAGTTTTTAGTGGGCAGAAATTCAGAGTATTATACACTGCATGTCAGGGGCTACCTGGGAGCTGCGTACCAGGAATGTTACATGTGATGAATTTGAGAGATTTCATATAGACTGAAAAGTCAGGAGAATCATCAGCTTCAGAAGTGATTTCAGAAGTGGCTGGGTGATGGCAAGTAAAATCCAATCTTCATTTCCAAATGGAGGTTGAAGTGGATTGATGTGGAGATTTGGATTTGGAGGAATCTGGTAAAATTTTGCAAATTTTTTACAAAGTCACTTCTTCCCACAGCTGACACATTTGTTAATGATTTTACATTGTTTCATAGATATATGGTCTTTTTGAAGTATACAATCTTTTCAAAATATTGTCAAATCAGGTATTCAAGAGACGGATTTGATCATCCTGTCAAAATCTCCAATTTTACTTTTTCTCTTTGACTCCTTGAATTATGAAGCTCTGATTAATTATATAAAGTTTTAAGACAATTCAAGCCCTATCCTACAATCTCTGACTTGGTAAGAAAAACTTGGTAAGCCTTTGATAAGACTTTTTATTAAAAATAAATTGCTGTCAGGAAAATGCAAGGATACAACCTATCTTCTTAACACCTATTAAATACATTTAAAGGAAATAAAACTTTAAACTGTATGGCATTCAAAGTGTCAAAGGTAGTAGTAATAATAATGGCAACTTGTTTCAGCTGTTTCTGCTGGATTAAGTAGAGCCTTTTCATAGAAAATTATTTTTCTTGTTCCCTGTTCCTTTGAAAGCTTTGTTTCCATGTCTGTATATTCAGTTTAATTAACCACTTACCTGAATTGAATCACTCTTGTAGATCCAGGACTTTTCCCAATCAAAAAATTCTGGGATCTGATAGATCTGAATTAAAAATACTGGGTTGATAATGAGTAATCATCTCCATACACTCTGTTATTCTTCTCTGTTGTAACTAAACCTGGACTAAGTTAAAGATTTCATTCTCTGTGCAGGTATCATTGTACAAAAAGACAGATTTAGATCTTACACTTTTACATTAATTTGAAAGGCTTCTTAATTCACAAAATTATTTTCCTATTTTTCATTTTCATTGCTTTCAAGTTGAAGGAGACACAAAACCAAATGAAATCTGGATAAGGCACCTCTCCCTGAGCAGTGAAGATGAGACTCTTGTATTGAGGATAATATGTTCAGAATGTTGATTTTTTGTAAAAGTATATACAAAATTGCTTCCTAAGTACAGTAAATATGTACACAATGTCGGTGGCATGAGTTTTATGGTAAACATTATAAGCTTAATTTAAAAGAGTAACACATAGCCTAGAAACACCAGGTGAATTTCAAGCTATATAAGCAGAGATGCAATTTTGAAGTGAAAATATGCAAAATGTGCAGAGGTTTTTGTGTACACTTTTAAAATAACAGAAATCTACATGTAGCAGCTTTCCTGTAAGGTGCCTGTTTAGTCTCTGTGGCCTCAGTCTTGAAACTCTTTTCAGTCATCAAATGAACAATTAGGCTTGTTTTCATTAATGACTTGTACCAGCAATGAGTTATGTAATTGTCAATGAAAAATCCAATTTAGCCCATGAGTTTTCTACATTTTCATGCCTGGCAGTTCCCTAACCATTCCAAAAGCTTTATAATTTTCACATTATTGTAAAGTATTGTATAACTGGAGTCCCTGACTTTATTGAGTGCATTAAATAAACTGATTTGTAGCTCTGTGTACAACAGAAGTGAGCCTTGCATGGAGCCCTGGTTGGAAGGGAGCCTTTGGCTGTGCATCCCTTCCTGGGTGAACAGTGCCATGAGTGCTGCGTGAGCACTTGGAGTGGCATGAGAAGGAGAATTTTAATTTAATATTTCACCTCATTTTCAGTTCTTGGTAGCCTGGAATTGACCTTTATTGTGAGGTAGATCCATCATAAAAAGATGGAATTTGCTGTTGCATTACGGTACTGTTGGCAAGTAGGGATTTTTCTGCTGTCTTTATAGACCAACTACAACACAGAAGCCTGGATTTAGTTTTTTTAATTCTTTTTGCCTGACAGAATGCATTTCATAATGTCAGTATTTGCTTTTGCTCATAGCTGTCTTGTTTTTGGGTAAAAAAAGTTTAGAGTGCATAAGATACAGTTCACTATCACATGAAAAATGAAATGTTTGGTTCCTCAGAAAAATGTGGAAGAATTTGCACATTTTCACATAGGTGTACGGGTATTGTGCAAGTACTTTGATTGATCAGACTGACATTGTGGGAACCCTTCCTCTGAAATGGAGCCCTAGGGGACATCTTGACCCTCTGAATACAGAAGTTTGCAAATCTGCTGCATAATCTAGGAAAATGCAGAGTGAGAGAAGTGTGGTAAGAACATGGATTAGGAAAAATGATATTGTGTTATGTATTTATGAAACAAGACCACATTTTATTCTGAGAGAAAATACTGCAGGGGTATTGAGAACTGTTAGGAGTAGTGAGAAATTATGCAGAGAAGAATGAACACTGTGTCACTGCATTCAGACAATACAATAGAACACGATAGACATATATGGATAATAAATAGTATAAAGGAAAGAAATTGCACTTTAAATATGCTTCTCCTACCATTAGATTAATTAGTTATTCAGTGAAGTTGAATAATGGTTGTACTTTCAAATAGGTACAGGAAGTTTCAGATTTCTTTTTTTGTTCTTACATAAATGTAATCAATCTCAATACAATATATGGTTGAAAACAAAAGTTTGCAAGAATTAAAATGAGTATTTTAAACTCAAGTTTTTGTATGTAGTGAGAGAGTGTGTGCAACTGTTCCAGATAGAGCTGTAAATATTGAAATAATATTTCAATATTATTCAATATATTTCAATTGTTACATGAAACAACATTTTTAGTATTGATGCCAGTGTTGATGGGAGTTAGGAAGGATCTTCCCTCGGGACAGGTGTGTGATGTTTCCTGCCATAAGGCTTTGAGTGCAATTTCCTTTGGGGTGGTTGTGCTTCTCTGCTGCCAGAACCCAAACCTCACACACAACCCTTTTGTGCAGTTAGAATTAGTTATCTTTTTGTTACAGCCTCAGAGCTCTTTGTGCTTTGGCAGTGAGGCATTAAAGCTGAGCAGAATTTATATTACTTAGATGGTTTATTTTGCTTTACACAGCCTTTTCTGCTAGAGAATTAGGAAAGTTCTGTATTAAGTGATATTTCAGCTGCAACAATGACATCTAGGGGCTGATTTATATTAATTTAATTTAGATAGGTATCTCCTGTTTTTGAGAAGATGGTTACTAATATGTTTACTAAATCTAAATTATTAGTATTTGCTAAAAAGCTGTGAATCTGATATATGTCATATATTTGGAGAATAACCATGAAATTTTAAACTTCTTATCTTTTTGTCTTTTGTTTCCCTTTGATCTGTCTTTTAATTATTTTAGTACTGTTACCACTGCAAATCAGCGCATCTCTTATTACTTTAGACCTTGTATTTTTCCATGACACGTTATCAAATGATGAGATTTTTTTCACTCTGTACTTTAGGTATACTTTTCTATGAATTAAAGGGAAAACACTTTGCCTCTGCTTTCCTACATGACTTATTCTGTCTCCTAGAATCACATCTACTTGATTCTGTACAGGAAATGAGACTAAAAATTCCTGTGTTCAATCCCCTGCTTCCCCCAGCTTTATGGGAGTGTAGACATAAGCTTGACTCCAGATTTAAACCCTGTGATTCAGGGCCACCTCTAAGCTCTATGTAAATCTAATTTTATGTGTGCAAGTAAGTGTATACGTAAAATACGTAATTGCAATTTAGAGATGATTTAACAGCATCTGTCCTATTATTTGCAAACTTACTCTCATTCCCTTGAATCTTAGTTATTTGACCATAAGTCACTTATTTGGAATTGCTTTTTACAGAAAAAAATTCTATATTTCTTTCTCATTGGCTTCCTCACTTATATTTACAGCTTTTTCTCAGGAATAAGAGAATATAACTTTTTTTTTCCAAAATTTTCCTCATGCTATTCTGTGGAATATTGTTATTATCTTCCACATCTCATTGGTCTTGAGCAGAAGAGACAACCAGGTGAGCTGAAAAGAGTGAGACATCGTGGAAAGCTTCATATTGGCTCAAGGCAACGTGCTAAAACATGCTCTGCAGTAAATAAGGTTATTTTTTTGATACACCTAAACCAACAGCAGTTTATATAACTTGTAATTTATATAGAAGTTACACTGGCAGTGCTTTTCACAATTGCTGGACCTGTTGGTTTCTTCCATGAAAGAAGTGAAAGCTTATTTCTGCCAGTAATATTGGCAAAACATAATTAGAACTGCATTCTGTATTAAATCTTACATAAAAATGTCACCCAAAATCACACTCCTAACTGCTATTAGTGTGTTAGGAGATGATTTTTATGGACTTGGTCAAAGTACCTCTGTGGCACATTTGTCTCTTGTTGGAAGGTCTGCAGTGAGTGGAAAGCAGGATAAACCTGAACTGCAGCTGAGTATGAGGGAAGAAGGACCTTACTGCCATATTTTTCTCTTTTTTTGGAGGGGAAATGATAAAATTGCAGATTTTTGAGAGGTGTTTTGCCATCTCAGGCTTCTCAGAGTCCTCAGAAAAGGAAGTTTCCTTACACCTGGGTTAATATAAAGTGTGGTCTGTGCACTGGTACTGAGGAGAGATCTATTTTAAATTAGTAAAACAGTTGATTTTGCATGGGCTGAATTGGCCATGGGGAAACTCCACTTAGAATAGGGACAAAGATTGTTTATCTGTAGAGAAAATATCAAGGCAGCCCACAGAGCCTTGCCACATGATGTACTACATTGTAATGTCCACTATGTTTTTCCCTTTTTATTACTTTGCATAGATACTGATATTTTTGCCAGCTCTTACTCCAAACAGTGCCTTAGGTCTGTAATCCAACTCAGGGAGTGCAGAATGTGATTTATTACTGTCTGTTGTAGCAGGGGGAGTCATATGCACAAAAGACTCCAACAACAATGACAGCAAAGTAGCACTCTTTTTATCTTGTTATAGCCAGTGAAAATACAGAAGTGCCTTTTGCATTCTTCAGAGGAATTATCTGTATGTGAAGTGTTGCACTGGAGCAGGTACATAGCGATCCCACTTGTTACATTTGCCATTCAGAAATGCCCCAGTGAGTGTCCTCGGTGTGTATTTACACATCCAGGAGAATTCATTTGTCAGTGATAAGCTGCAGTAAGCCTGGAATCAGATCATGCATTACATAAATTAATATTTCACCTGTAAAAGGAGATCTCCTAAAAAGAATTGGACTCCCTGGAGTTCTAATGTAGCTAATATTCCTATAACTGATTTAATTGGTGGGTGGTTTTTTTTTACAGTTGTAGTTAAGTCATTACTTTTCCCTCCTTGTTAAATCACTCAGTGTGGATTAAAATACCTTAATTTCTGGTGCAAGCAAGAACCTCTAGAGTATGTACTACATGCTAGCTCCCAAAAGATAAAATAGCACCAAAAAATTGGAAATCCAGTCAGGTGTAAAACTGGTATATCCATGACTTAATTTCAGTATTAATTACCAAAGTTGGCCAGAATAAAAGTATTAAAACTTCCTGCTTAGCATGAAAACTGGATAGCTTAAATCAAGAAATAAGAAGTGCCTTTGGGTACTTCTGATGTCATTAAAGGGAATTGTGGACCAGTCCTCTCTCCTTCAGTGAGTGGTCCTGGCAGCTTTCCTTAAATTCCATAGGCTGATCTCCTGCAGACATTTTTACTTGAATTGCAGTCTGGATTAGACAGAGTTTTTAATTAAGCACAGAGCTGCTTGAGGTGGATTTTGAGCAGTAGATTGTAATTTTTGAGTGTGACATTTTTCAGATAACTTCAGTGTAGCAGTCACGTTAACCTAACCATGAGAAATTTTACAAAATTTGTATAATTGACCACATATTTGTCATGTGGATGATGGTGTGAGGCTTTTGCCATGCTCCTGTAGAACTTTTAGGAGTACAAACATATTATTTCTGAGCATCCATAGAAACACACAGCACTGCAGATATTTTATAGTGAAGATATTGTTCTTCACTGAAATATTCATTTGCTCTACAGAATCTTAAGTAAGAAAATTTGCACAAGTTTCCAGTTTGGGCTACAGAACTTACTATGCACTTGTCTCCTCAAAATCTGTATCACGATATTAATACAAATGTGACAAACTGGAGTTGTTAATCCTATTGTGATTTTTATCTGAAAACTTAAAAACCCAAACAAATAAATAAATAAACAAACAACCTGGAAAGGTAATGGACTGAAATTTCCTTTGCAATTTTACTAAGTTCAGGAATTTATGTAAAATTGTGACTGCATGATTTGGCTCAATTTATGAACATTCCTTGGCTTCCAAAGTTTTTTTTCCTCTAGCCCTCAGCACTGTGCTTGCCTGCAGCTCTGCAGGTCCTGTGTCTGTCTGTGTGTCTGTGTCTGTACTTCCGCGTACACAGAGTCAAAAAATCAGTTTTTCATTGCAAATATGCACATGGAATCTGTACAGAGTGAGCATCAAACAACTTTATGAAAACAAAACCTGTTCATTCTTAGTTATTCAATCTTCCTACTGTTTATTAGATAGGAGTAGACCAAAATGAACCATCACAGTTTTCTGTAGTGACCTTGAGGTGGCAGCAGCATTACATTCAATCCTGCCATGCACCAAGTCCATTAAAGGTGAAAGTAAAATTTGCAATAAATCAAAATAATACTGATTGTTATAATTTTATTACCAGAGCATTAAGTCAATAAAACTTATCTGAAATGTCATTTGCATTGTATACAATTTTTACTAGTTATCAAGTATATTTTAAAAGCATGTTTAAAGCAACCAAATGCAGAAATTGGTGATAAATTGTTGAAAATCTGGGACTTGTCTAATGATGTAGTAAAACTAAAGTCTGTTTTGATCTCTTGTATTGTAAAAGACTGTTTCTGAAAGCATTTGTTAGTACAATAATGTCTTGTGTTTTGACTAACTATATTTAATGTCCTAATGTCTGATTAAATATTTTTATGCAACTTGTCAGGTCTTTTTACATTCATGATTTTATGTAGGAAGGTCATCTAATTATATGACACCCTTTCAGTGAAGGAGAATGTGTTTGTTTCTTTTAATAATGAGGAATAATGAAACTTATTTATGCTGGAAGTCAGGGAAATTTATTGGAGAATTACAACATGAGAAACATGAAAATTAAAAAACCCTTTTAATAGCATATTCATTACTGAGAAGCTTACAGGTAATGAAGTAGTTGTGTGAAAGCCAGGATGCTGGGTGATATAACTCTGCTCATGTCAGCTTTCAGGCCATGGTTAGTTTGCATTTCTATGCTGTCAGTTACTGTTAGGTTACCAAATTATGATTAGGTAATTAGTCAAATAGGAGGCTCTGGAAGAAAAGGAATTTACAAACTTCTAGGGCAGCTTTGGGCTGGGAAGGCAGTTGAGATTTGGGGTGCTCCTGGTGCTCTGGCTGTGTGGGGACATTGCTGGTCAGGAGCTGCTGCTCTGCAAGAACAGCCAAACCTAGACTAGAATCCAAACTAGATTTCTGTAATCCAGTGCAATGATGGAGAAGCAGCAACACTCAAAAGCCTTTTCCCTAACAAAAACAGAAAAATAATGATACTGGTGTGTTTACATCAGTTAAAATCTGGTGTGAAGGAATCGCTTTATGTAACAGATGCTAAAGAGTCCCAATAACTGCTTAAAGATAGCTTGTGTAAGAGATAAAATAATTCACTGTAATTCAATGAAAAACAAAATTAATTTGTTAATTTAAGTTTTGAATTTATTCAGTCTTTAAGATATGACATGTAGACCTATTTAATCTTATATTCACTTTTTTCCACTTGTTTTGTTTGTTGATAACTTCTTCAACTAAGAAATAGAAGTATATATATAAACAAGTATAGAAGTATGTAAACAAAAATGTGAATTGAATTATAGTTCCACAAGAAGGTGTTATTAAGTTTAAAAAACAGATTCCCAAACCACAAGCCAGCATAGATTCCAACACACAAATGCTGTTTGGGCTGTGCCAGTGGTTTTTGGAGCCAATACAAACACTGTTACTTCTCTAAGACATGGATCTGTCTTTTACTTGTGCTCTGTGCTGTCATCTTCCCTTTGTCACACTCCACTGTTTCTTGAACTACTGTGATTCCAGTGCCTGAAAAAGGTGGAGAGAGACTTTTATCAAGGGCATGCAGTGACAGGCCAAGGGGGAAAGGCTGCCAGTGCCAGAGGGCAGGGCTGGATGGGATCTTGGGAATCAGGAATTGTTCCCTGGCAGGGTGGGCAGGCCCTGGCACAGGGTGCCCAGAGCAGCTGTGGCTGCCCCTGGATCCCTGGCAGTGCCCAACGCCAGGCTGGACCCTGGGGCTGGAGCAGCCTGGGACAGGGGGAAGTGTCCCTGCTGTGGCAGGAGGTGGGATGGGATGATCTCTAAGGTCCCTTCCAGCCCAAACCATTCTGAGATTTTGGTTTTTCAGAATTTCCAAAGACATGAATGCAGTGAGTGACAGAAAAGCAGAATAACTGAGATAGCAGCAGAACTCTTGTGAGGAGTGTAATTCACTGTGAGCCTATTTCTTCATTCTTTCTGATTTTAAACTTATGGCTCTTTATCATCAAACTACATTTACCTCAGAAATAAAAGTAAGGCAGTAAATAGATATGAGCTCAACATAATTAACCTGGAAACTAAACTACTCATTTCTTAGAACCATATAGAAAGGATGTTTAGAGGGTATCCCTTATCTCTGTTGGTCAGGGACCTTGATTATCAATGTCCCAAAAGGGAGATGTGCTTTTTATTTGTCTGTAAAGCAACATAAACACATTTTGGAGAAATATAAAAATAGTTATCACAGTGGGGGCTCTTTATAAGTGTACAAATTCCAAATAAACAGGTTGCCCTCAACTTCAGTGGGAGAACAATCTAATATAAATGTTGGCAGGATATTCCAGAGATTTTGACCTGGAACCAATATTTTAGGTTTTATTCAAGTGTTAGTGTAACATTTGCCTAATGTTCTGCACTAATCTTAAGCAAGAACTTGTTGTCCTGAAATCACAACATTAATGATACCATTGTTGTCTTAATGGTACCATTGTTAAACAAAAGTGGAAGGTACCTGGTATGATCCATCTCTTTGGTTCAGCTGTTCAGTATCTGATAAAGGATCTTTTATTATTTTGTGGAGTTAATTTGTATAGCAAAGAATAAATTGCAAACTGTTCAGCTAGCAATACTACCATTCAGCAAAATCCCATTACCTAGAACATTAAAACAATAATTTTAAAACATGGTTTATAATGATTTGAACATGTTTGTAAAAAATAGATGACCACTGTACATTTACCGTTGACACAGAGGTCCCTAATGTCAGGAAAGCACTCTTGACCTTGATGGGTGGTTGCAATTCCATTTAAATCAATTGCCAATACAAGTCAAATGAAGTCCTTATGGCTGTCTAGTGTGCACTTCACTGTTCTTCTGACATTATTGTTCTACTCCAAGTCATTCTTCAATCTTAACAGCTGAGAGGGACCTGCATTCTGCAGCTTTATGGGGAAAGAGCACCAAGTTCTACTTCTCTGTGTTTTGAAAGCTTCTGCTCTTTTTCAGTTTCCAAGCTAAGCAAACCACATCGTGTTCTACACAATGCACAGCATTTGGTCTGCTGCTGGCAAAGCCAGGTGTTTGTTACAGAGAATACAGAAGGCATTTCCACTGCCCACCATCTTACTGGTCCTTGATTCAATTTGATAACTCTGAAAACTGGAGATTTTGTTATTTGGTGTTATTAGAAACCTTCACTATATTGAACATTTAGAACAGAATATGTTCTAAACCTTTATGTTAAAATGATTGTGATTACTGCTTTTGGGGTGTTTTGTGGTGTGGAAGAGAAAGAGGCACAATAACTCAGAAAAAATAAATTGAACACTTGTCCTGTGTTTGTGCCTGTCTGGATACTTATTTTTTCCAAAGGATTTTTTTAAAAATTGGGGATGGATATATGAAAAGTTCTATGAACTTGTTAAACCTTTTGCTTAGGGAAAAAAAATCCTTGGCTGTGCAAACTTTCTAAAATACCTGGGTTAGTGTTATTAACTTGTAATGTATTTGCTCTTCTAAATAAATTTAAGTGTCTACCTTTTAAAAAGTGGGAGTATTAAAGGCTGACATCATGGCCAGGGTTTACATGACTTTAAAAAGCCAAGCACAGATGCTTTCTCTACGACAGATAATATAAACTATGGTTAATCCTATGCAGCCCCCACCCCCAGTCTCTTTTATAAGTAGTCCAAGCTTTCAAAAGATCCCATATTAATGAGAATAATGGAAAAACTCAACTGAACTCATATGTTAGCATTAGATACATTAGATAGCTCATAAGAATTGATAATGAAAAAAGTGATTCTGGTTGCCAGTGAAACTTGGCTGGGATAGTATTAAGAGGATGCTGCAATTAATGTAAAACTAATCACCAGTCTTCCATAGGGAAATGCAAATTTCAAGTTGTTAGAAGGCCTGTTTTGTTCCATAGGACTTGTATTGCTGCTAATCCACTTAGCAGCACACATGTTCCTCTGCTGAGGTGTTTTTAAATGCAAGTTTTGAAGTATTATTCCTATTTTAGAGATTCTATAGATTTATTTAAGGTTGATATTTTGACTCTTCTGTTTTTAGCAAAAATGTAAGTATGTTTCCCTGCTCTTTCTTAGCCAGACCCATGGGCTGAGGTCAAAGTGAGTTGCTCTGTTCTGTTCATTCTCCTAAGCTCCTGGAAGCTGCAGTGTACAAACCTATCAAAGTAACCACGTGCAGTGAATGTGGGACATATTCTGACCCTGTCTGTGCAGCTGGAATTCCAGGATTCTGCTGTATCTGATGTTCTGCCCTTCTGCTGGTGGGCAGGGATAGCTGCACCAACCCTGCATTTCGTTACCTGTCATTTTCAGGGTTGAACGCAATGTGAAACAAACTTTTGTGCTTTGTGTTTTATTTAATTCATTCATTTAAAGGCACTCACAGACAACTACTCCTTCTTGCAGTGCCTGTGCATTCTGGCAGTCAGCAGGAGGAAATGTGTCAGTCATGGTTGGTCTGCTCCTCAGCACAGGAACTCGTCCCCAAGCCTGGGTGTTGAAATACTTCAGTTGTGAAGAGCAGCTGTGCTGAATAAAGAGGTGCAGATGTCCTTACAACTCTGGGAGTACCGAGGGAAGATGTGCTGGAAGAGAGACCCTGAATTGCATTTACCTCCTTTGAAGTGAAGGTCAAGTCCTAACGTTTGTCTTTAACCTGCTGGAGAAACAAGTTCAGGTTGAGTGTAGAAAGGAAGAACATTGGAACAGTTGTGCTTGCACTTACAAATCCAGTTTTGATGCCAGAGTTAATATCTTTGCTTTCAATTAATTATAAAGGAATAATTTCTTCTAAGTGTAGCACATGTGATAAGTAAATCTTGTGTATAAAAAGATAATTTTATTAAAATTGAATGTTTGGCAAATATTTTGTCTAAAAGTAAACATAGTTTGGCCAGTGTTTTTTCACCAAATGCTGTGATTTGTTGCCACTTTGAAGCTAAAGAGCAAAAAGATAGAAGCTTATGAAACTTCTTGTCTTCTCTCTACCATTGAATGCTTGACCTTTTCTCATATAATGTAGTCCTTTAAGACAATGAAGGTTTTGATCCAGGTGTGCAACCAAAAAGAACAAATTCCAGAAAAAGAAATAATTTTGGTTTGTGCAGCCTTTTACTCTGACATGAAAGCCATTTCTGAAAAAAAAAGCCATCTGCTACTTTATTGTTTGATATCAGCAGCAGAATAATGTCCGATTTTAATATCATACTGTTGGCTATGTACTGCACTAATTTGTTCTGTGACATCAATGAATCAAAGTAGAGTTCCTGATAGAAGAACATCAAAAGGAAATTAATCTCCCTGTGATAGTATTAATAATTTCAGAATGGACGTGTTTTGCTCAATTATGGTACCATTGAGAGCTGTGTTTTTGTCACTGTTAGATCAATATCACAACTGCTACACAAATCCAGGGTGGAAGAGTGAGAATGGTGCTCCTCAGTAGCCTGGAGTGTTCTTACTAATGGACAAAAATCTAACTGAATATTCTTGGCAGAATTTTATGGTTACTTAAGCAGAGGAAACATGAAAATGTGAGCTCAATGGGAAGGGGTGAAACTAGAATAAACCCCATGACTTTTCCATAAGTTGGGCAGGATGGTGGGCCTGGCATTAAAGGTAGCACTTACAGAGTTTGCAACCAGAAATTAGCTGTGTGATTCTGGAAAAAAATTAATGGAAATCAAGGCTAATTGTGTACAGACAGGAGGTGTCATAAAGTGATTCAGCATATCAGTGTTTTATTAGTTTATTTTTTGGTTGTTTTTATGTAAACCCTGTCAGACTAAGACAATGTTTATTAGCAAGAATGTTCCTTTATGTATATCCATACAGTTTTACATCTTTCCCTACAAATAGACGTATACAGGATTTGACCCAATAAATTAAGGAATTGAGCATTTTTAGATACAAATCCTTCAAAGTGCTTACTCAATTCAAGGGTAGAAGAAAGGGTTACTGCAGTAAAGCCTGCTTGTTGTAGCTGCACAGCATGATACCCACAGAGAGACTGGGACTATATTTAGGGTTCTGGTTGTGTGCTGAGAATAGAACTAAATTAATACAGAGCCCCAAATGTGTCACTGAAATAAATATTGGCAGTATGGATGTGTGATCAAAATATCCAAATATATCAGAGACTGACTGCAGAACTTAGAGTCAAGAATAGCCCAGGTAGGGATAGGATTTCAAATAAATCTAGTATTCCCTTTTCTTTATGTTTACCAGCTTTACCTTTCCCCCCTTTTTGTTCTATTCCCCCTCAGGGCAGTCAGGGCTGTTCCTCAGCCTGGGGAGGTGCAGAGTTGACCTTGTCCTGCTGCCTTGGGGGTCAAGGCAAGGACCAGGAGATCTCTTACCAGTAACTGTCAGGGGCAGATCAGACCTGACTCGGGAAAATTAATTTAATTTATTGCCAAACGAAACAGATTTGAATGGTGAGAAACAGAGACAAAATAAAAACTACACCTGCCTCGGCTCCCTTCTTCTTTCTTCCTAGGCTCAACTTCACTGCCACCAATGAGAGGACACAGTCTCAGGCTGCACCAAGGGAAATACAGGTTGGATATTAGGAAAAAGTTTCTTACAGAAAGAGTAATAAGGTATTGGGATGGTCTACCTGGGGAAGTGGTGGAGTCACCATCTCTGGATGTGTTTAGGAAAAGACTGGATGTGGCACTTGGTGCTATGGTTTTGTTACGGTTGGGTTGGACTTGATGATCCTGGAGGTCTCTTCCAACCAAATGATTCGGTGATTCTGTAATTCTGTGAATCTGTGATTTTGTGATTGTGCGATTTTGTGGTTCTGTGATTTGNTGATTCTGTGGTTCTGTGATTCTGTGATTTGGTGGTTCTGTGATTCTGTGATTCTGTGATTTTTGTGGTTCTGTGATTTTGTGGTTCTGTAATTCTGTGAATCTGTGGTTCTGTGATTCTTCCTTTCCACCTCCTCTGCCCACCCCAGCCCCAGCCAGGGACTCCCCAGGCTCAGCACTCTCAGGATTGTTCCTCTGTTTTCACTCCTGCTGTCCGTGGTGCTTTTCCTCCCCCTTCCCCTCACTGCCAGGCACTTTTGCCCTTTACCAAGGCATTCCCACAGAGGTGCTGAGGGCTCAGCTGTGCCCTGTGCTGGGGCAGCTGCAGAAGTGGCTGGAATCATCCCTGTGCACTGATCAGCTTCATAGTATTCAGCTCTTCATTTCTTTATCCGTGTAGGACTGATAGGAATGAGCTCCTTTGTCTAGAAGGATGCAGTGATTTCTTTTAAGATTCTATAAGGTTCTTAACAAGACTGACATGCCTTGTTCTAGATCAGCACTGTGAGAGCGAGGACTTCCTGCAGTGACTGAGATAACATCAAATGCTTTTCCAGATCTCTCTTTCCATCTGGAATGCTGCAATAATATATTAAATACAGAATAATATAATAATATATTAAAGACAGCAGATGAATAATTAGATAGCACCCTGGAAAGGCTTCCACTGAGTAGGAACCTTGGGAGGACCAATACAAATCCAGCCATCAGCATCTCCTCTCTGGTCTCTTCTCCACCACCTCTCTTGCTCTCCCTTCTGCCAAAGCTTGAGTTTTTCAACCTAAAGAGGATTTGATAATGTGGCAGTTGAAGGAACTGTTCACAACACTCAGAGATTCACAGCAGATGCACTGCTGAGATTGTCCTTGCCTGGTCCTAGTAATGAAGAAAGCAAGGACAGGAAAACAGAGAGGTGATCCCCCTGTAATATTGAACAAGGGCTGTTTCCCCATTGCTGTCATGGAAATCAAAGGGAAGCTTCACAGTTTTTTGGGTAGATATTAGGGCATAGCAAATTTTGTCTCTCTGATTTTGCACACAAGTCCCAAGAATCTGCTTTACCTGTAAAATTCAGGCTTTTTTCCTCTTTCTTCACATGCATATTCTAAATAGCATAGACTTAAATAGCAAAGAATATCAACAAATTATCAGAATGAGAGATGCTGTCCAGTCTTGGGAAGCCATTCCCATGCCATATTCCTTTGTTTCTCTCCTCCACACTGTTAATGAGCTTTTGGAGAACAAACTTACCCATTTCCCTGGAAATGTAGTTCAGAAAACTTCCCTCTTCTCCAACGTTTGTATAAATTCAAATCTGGAAGGCAATGAACTCTAAATATGTCTTTAAGTGAAGAAATACTTAGGCAGTATTTGTGAGCATGGAAATAGTATCTGCCATTTGGGCTAATAGCTTATCTTCTTTATAAGAGCAGGTAAAGAGAGCACTGCACATGAGCATGTGGAGTTACTGTCCATTCAGGTTCACTAAAAACCTGCACTGTCAACTGAAAAATTTGGGTTATTAAATACATAATGCATTGTAACTATATGTGCAATGGTTATCTGTTTACTAGCTCTCTGCTTTTCCCAAGTCCTTCTACAAAATATTTTTTATAGAGATACAACACACCGTGTTTCGGTGGAGTCCTGTGGGGAGAGATGCAATTAAGAATGTTATGCAATAATACATTGTTTTTCTTACACAGAATGTGTTTGGGAGCATTACACATGCAGGCAAAAGTGCTGAGCTCAGGAATTCAGGTCTTTACATCTTGGTACCATACTGGCTGCTTCTGCAGTTTTAGCACAAAAGAAGTAGTCCCAAAATCAGTATTAATGATCAGAAATTGAAAACAATTCAAGAATTTTTTGTAGAACAATATTGAGAATATCGCAATCTAAATTGTGCCAATATTAGTTACGTTTTCCCTTTTTAATTGAGGTGGCTGGTTTCTGAAAAAAATCTCTGAAAGAGTGGTGATGAAGCAGAAATAAGCTTGCTTTTTGACACTCAAATGCTATATCATTGTCAGTTAATATTTCTTCATGAACTACAAAAATTAATGATGATAATACTCTATCTGGCTACCAGCTGTTTTCCTTTTGTTAAAGTTGGATTTGACATTTTTTTCTCATTTGTCCTGGTTTTTTTTGAGTTTCCCAAATGCTGAACTCCCTAAACAACTTTTTTCTTTTTTTTTGTACAGTTCTGCAGTTCCACAAATTTAAGAGGAAGGATATCTTTTAAAAAATATCTATCCTCTTTTTTTTGTTTGTTTTTCTAATAATAACACAACTATTATTTTTTTCTTACTAATATTCAGAAGAATTCCATTTAACTTGCTCCAAACCTGGATTACCTAATTAAACTGAAAAGGTAAAATCCTTGCTTTATAATACTGAATTCAGTAGTTCAGTAGGGAAAAAAATCCAGTGAATGAGTTTTTAATACTCTGATAAATCATAGCAATACCTTTTATTGCTCAATTAATTTACTACTATGTACTGCAAGTAATAATTAATAGCAGTGCAGTCTCCCTACCTTGTCTGCCGTTACCATCATGACCCTTGGTAATGCTGCAGAAACATTTTAAACCTTTTGAACTCTAAATGTGGGTGGATGTCTTTCATGGGAAGTAACACAAAGTTTCAGAAGCTAAATTATTGATGTTTTGTGCATAAAACTTGTACCTGTTAGGTAACAGTGAAAACTTTATAAACAAATGTGTGATCACTGTGAAAATACATTTTGTCGTGTACCTAAAATTGTATTGTATTTTTAAGAAAAAAATACAAGGAAAGAGCAGAATGTATTCAGTTACAGGAATTTGTGTCTTATGCAAAAATGCTCCACAAACATGTCTACATTAAAATCTTGTGGAAATGAATTATAGTAATTTCCCCCTTGCATTTACCTTTTGGAATTTGTCAGTGATCAGACTAATTCACAGAGTACCTGCAAAACGTTTTCCTCTTACAGACAACTGGGGTATCTGTGTTGATGAGAGTGCTCACTGACACATTTGTTTGAATTCTGGTTGGTGATTTGCTTTCTGTGCTTTAAAGCAATAAAAAAATCCCTAGATTACACCTTTGCAGCTAATCCAGAAGTTAAGGATAACCCTGATTTTTTTGATTTCTCTATTTTGTCAATGCCGGACTGTCATGTCAGCTACAGGAGTAGTCACATAATGTATGACTACTGAAACACTTGCCTGTGTTACAAGTTAAACATGTAACTAAAACTAATTTTAGAACACCTGTAATCTCCTTACAGTGTTGTGGAAGTCAGGTTTAGTGGGATGGCTGAGAAATTGCTTTTCATGTTAAGCCTTTTAAAGCAGAAGGTTTTGGTCACTGTGGTGAGTAGGCACAGAACTCCAGGAGTGGCAGCTACTTGTAATCTGTATTTAATCTGTATTGCATTTGACTTCTGCTTTTTTTTTTTTTTTGTGATACCTGTAGTTTGTGAGCCAGGATTTTCCTGCTGTGCAGCCATTTCAGTAAGTACAGTGGTAAGTTGTTAATTGATGAGTTAATTATAGCTGTTGACTCTCGTGTTGATCTCGGGTCGTATTTTCAAGAACCTGTCCACTTCCTTGGGACACCTGTATGTGAGGAAGGTGTGACCATGAGTTATCTGCTTTTCTTAGCACTGCTCCTTGTGTGCTGCACTCTTGGCTGTTAATTTGCAATAGATCTAGCATTAGTAAGCAAGCTCTTACTCCAGAGTTGCCAGTTCCCTGAAGAAATCGCCTCTCAGGAAGAGTGATCAGTAAACTATGCCTGTGAAGAGTGCCTCTCTTTTTGTGGAAATTTCACTGAGGTGAAGATTGTGACTAGAAAGATACTAACTGAGATGACAGGAGTAATTCATAAACACCCCACCCCTGATATATTCTAGAAAGATTTATCATAAGCTGATGAAGTGGAGCTTCACCCAAGACAATGGCAAGGTCCTGTGCAGAATCAGGGACTCAAAATTCTGAAAAAATTGCAGTTTCTATCTTGGTTATTAACATGTCACTGGTTGGAAGCTACCATAGCTCTAGGAACCAGGCAGGATAGTGTGTGTGGGGAGGATCTCCATAAGGAAACAGTGACTCTGTCTTCTGGCTGAAATGAGAAATGGAAGATTTTTTGATTGAGGTAGAAAATACTAAAAGGTGTCTCAGAATTAGCATTCAGAAAATAACATGCAGATGCCAGTAGCAAATAAATACTCCATTAGTTCCTGTATCATTGCCTTTTCTTTTTGACTGCAACAAGTTTCATATGCTAAAGAATATTGTAAGCACATCTTGAAAAGGACATCTTTATTACATTCACGTTACCTACGACAAGCTGGCTCAAATAATTTCTGAGAGCAACAATGTTATCTTGAAAACAACGTAGAAATTTTGTTGATGCTGTGGATTATTGATTGACAACAGATGGCAGTATAGCAGGTGTATTTACCTTGTGATGAACAAATGCCAGTATATGAGACATGGCTGAAATTTGTAAAAAGGCAGTTGGGAGCCTAGCTCACTTCTTTTAGATTATTTAGTCACTCCTGAAAATGCTGTCCCTTTGTTAGGAATTGACTCGTACCAGGAGGATGTGGGGTAGTAAAAGGTGGATTGAATTCTGCAGGTCAGTTCCTTACTCACCCAGAGGAGCTGCTGCAGAGACTGGAGGAGCCTCCAGCCCACCTGAGGTGATCAGAGCTGTCCTTTCCATCTCCTCCTCCTCCCTGCGTTCAGTCCAGCCTTATCACAGAGGAAATGTCCCACTTTTAATATCTTACCTGGAAATGCCTATTTCACCACGTGGAGGCTTGAGATATGAGTTGAGAGTTTTCTCCCAATTGTTTCTACTCTGGATTTTTACACCTCTTTCAAGCTGCATTTGCCCTTCATGTGCTTGAGAATATCAACACTGATGATCTCAAAATCACAAAAATATTTGAAGAAACTATGAAAAACTAAATGAGCAAAGAAAGTCCACATTTAGATTTTCTCTCATAGATATGATTTTGCAAATAATTTTTATATTGGTTCACATCAATTTTTAAGGGAATTTGGATGTCTGTAGGAAAGTAAACCCACCAGACTATATTGTACCTGTATACCAGTTTCAATGGATCTAAAATGTGACAGTCAAGATTATTTGTATGCATTCAGCTTTATGTACATGTCTAAACAACAATCCTATTTCCAGTATCTCGTAACCTATGTGTACAGTTGGCTAAACAGTTAAAGTATTCATGTGCATTATTTTTATCTGATGGAGTGCAGTGCAGTAAGTACACCCAAAAGGACAATACTGCTCACTCCTCTTGTGCTGGGGAGACCAGCAGGGACTGCCCATTTAGGGCTATGAGGAAACCAGCGCTGTGCTAGGGTGAAAGGAAGCCTATGAATCATAAATGTGGCATGCTTCACCTGTTTTGTTGCTAGCTTTATGATTTCATGCTGCTTAAGCATTATGATTTTGTGATTGAACTGTCTGTTTTCCTCCCTTGCAGAGTAATAAGATGACATTGAAGAAAACCCTCCTATTTGGGTTGTAGCATGTGCAAATATATCAACACTGGGTCTGAATCCCTGAATTAGCCCTGATTTGCCCTCTGTTCTTCTCAGTCTGTGAGTTTGCACTGTCTTCCAAATTACTGCATGGATACTTGGAAGAGGAACGAGAGTCAAGAAGTTCTTCTTCAGTTTGAGAGGGTTTGACTCTCATTTTGTTGTTTGTACACCACAGTTTATAAGTTAATTGGTCGCTGATATTGTAACTATTTTATTTTTCTCTTACCGTTTTATTTGTGCTTATTAGATCTGCCAAGGAAGAGATAAATCTGAAGTTGTTCCAGAAGAAGATACCATTTCACTCCAGATCTTTCTGTGCTTTTTCAAAGAAAAAACTGAACTTTTGTTTGGAATTCAGAGGAAGTGAAATCAACCTCTCAGTCAGTTTAGACATAAGAAATGAACAAAGGGACTTGACACAAAACCACGTCATTTAGGTTGTTCGGGCTACACTTTTATTTGAGAGTATTCTCCTCTTCTTCTGAATAATATATTTATTTTTTATCAGTGTAATGTTTTATGCCTTGGAATTTTATAGTAAATTTGCACTTCTGATGCTGCTATTAGACAGGAGTAATAGAGCTTGATAACAGTAGAGAGGCTGGACACAAACATGTTAGAAAGAGAAGGGATGAAAGTTCTTTTGGGACTGTAGCTTTAGAGTCATTACTTACAGGAATATTCCAGAACAATGACCACTGCTTTTCTGATTTAAAAAAATTATTGGTTAAAAGCATTTAAAAAAATGCATTTTATGTTCTTTTTGTTTCCCTTAGTATTCTGAAACTTTTGGCTTTGAACAGTGTGTTCTCAAAATTACTGAATGTTATAAACATTATTTAAAAGGAGAAAACCAGATTTTTAAAATATAATACAGCTGCAGGAGTGGCTAGATGAGAAGAAATACCAAGTAACAGGAGACTTGTGAAATATCATAAGTGCTGCCAACGCAGTAACAAGTAAGAGAGATATAAATCAAAACAAGCATTCATTGTGTTCTGCTTAGTTTCCCATTCACCTTCTTGGAAAATAATGCTATTATGTTTCCATTAGGGTGGATTCTTCCATATACATTGCTAACTGAGCTGAAAGCAAAAACTGGAGCAAAGAAGCAGTTCTGAATTTCTCAGAACTGTCCTGTCTTAACCAGTGGTAGATTTCTCTTTGTTTTGCCTTGAAATGGGATGGTCCTATGTGTTATTTCTTCAGTAACCTTGAGAGTGGATTACTTCTGAAGGAATTCTCATGTAATTAAGTGGTAAGTGTACCAAACTAGTGAACAGTTGTGATCAGCAGTAAAACAAAGGTCACAGTGAAAGGATCTCTCAGGTTCAGTTCTCACACTTTGAGGTGTTGGATCTCTGGATCTCTGCACACTTTCCACCAGCTGCTGTCTCAAAGACAGATGTGCTTAGGAACTTGTAATCCTTGGTAGGAAGGTAAAAATTTGTGAAAGAAGTTTCCAGGAACAAAAAAAAGTTTTGAAAAATAAACTCAAAGCACTTGAATATACCCGCTCCCCCAAATGTCACAGGAAGATGAATGAATTCCACAAAGACAGTGAGGTATGAAGAATTTGTGTCTATTTTTAAAATTGTATTTTAAATAATGTGAAGGCTCCTGTTAAGTCCTCTCAACTTGGAGCTCTATATACTCATATGATATAGCAAATTCTGTCTGATGGAGGCTGAAGACAATCCTGTTCCAGTGTCCTGCTCAGGAATACCACACAGATATCCATAGGTCAGGGTGTTGTGTTTTCCACCGATCAGTAATTGCCATCTGTCCCTGAAGAAGCTTTACCCTGTATTTACAAAAGAGCTGTCTGGGGGGAACCTGAGGAAGCACAGGATTTAGGGATGTGTTCACCTATGACAAGTTTGTAGCAGAGCTCAGAATAAACTCCAGAGCTCTCTGTCCTTCACCTACAAGACTCTTTCCTCTTTGGCAAACCCTCTTTTGGTTCTGCTCACTTTAGCCATCTGGACATATTAGTACTTTCTATAAAATTATAAAGTTCTTGAACATGAAAATAGTGTAGAAAAAAAAAACTTTTGTAGTAATATCCCCTGTGCAAAGTACATTTCAAAGTAGATGTTTAATTCAAGGGAACACCTTGACATCTTGAATTAAGATAGGGCTATACCTAACAGTTTACATGGTATAATAATAGAAAGTAAGGAGTAGATAATGAAAAGAAATCATAAAACAAGGTGTTTCAGGCAGAACTTCCAGACTTGCAGTTGAAACAATTATAATCTTGATTTTTTTTTGTGGTGATAAAACATAGAAATCCTTTTATTCCCTGTATATGCCAGCTGCTAATCCAAATGCCCATACCTGCCTGTGTGAGAAAGGGAATCTGAATACCTGAGCACTGTAATAGCTCTGGTTGCTGAAAGCTTCTGCTCACAAAGAAACTGTAATGCTAAAAAAGCCAAAGAAAGTCATCAACAAACCCCACACACAATTAGATCAGGTACAGAGGAAATCAGTTCTATAGGCTTGAGACTTTTATAAGCTGAGTACTTTATGCTATATATGCAGTTAGATAATTTCAACTGTTCCTTTAGTCCTTCAATTGCTACTAAAATCAGTTTCTAAGGTGATGACATACATATGATGCTTTCTGTGTATGCTGTGCTTTGTTGAGATAAAATGCTGATATGTTAATTATATATTTCAATAAAAGTAACCCTGTCTGTGTAGCTATTGCATAAATGCACATATGAAATAGAAATGGCAGGGGAAAAAAAGAAAGAATAGAAAAGAAAGGAGAAATAAACAACAAAAACAATGACAAAAAAGGCCAAATAGCAAAGCAGCTGCTTACAAGTACCTGAAAGAAAGATTATCTCTTATCCTAGTTTCCTCTTGCTGAGGGAAATGTGATGTGATCAGGTCAGTGCATGTAAAATGCTGTAAGAATGTGATCTGCACTTCATCATTATAAAATTCAAACATTCTTGAACCTTTTATTCCACCCTGTTCATATTTATCTTTTTGGTCCTGCCTTCATTGGGTACCACATTTGTATTGATAAATTGTAGGTACTTGGAGATGTATTGATGGGCTGAAGACAGTTCAAAATGTAGAGTGCTGTGGCTTTGCATATCATTACACCTAGCTGGGTCTTTGCCTCTTGAAAGCTGTCGATTTGTGCATTATTGCTATTCAGGCTGATAAATGACAGTAATTGTTCTTAAGTTGAAGAGCTGGCTTAATGTGCTGACTTGCTTGGGAATTCTGAGCACCAGGGTTAAACTAGTGCTCCACTGCTTCTAACAAAATGGTCTTTTCCAGCTCAGAATAGATACTTAATTGAATTACTTTAGCTTTCATGCATTTTGCAGCTTTGCATTTGAAGAAAAAATATTCATAACAAGATCAGGGAATTCAGAGCTGTTCATAGGGAGGTCAGGCTCGGTATGTACCCCCACTTCAAGGCACCTGCTCCCAGTGGTGCTACCACAATTAAAGAAAAAAAAAAGTTGAGAGGGGGAATATGTTAGTCCTATAATGCCACTGATAAAGACATAAAGAATTAGATGGAGATGTATCACTATTATTATTTTCTACTGTCCCAGTGGTGGACCTTAGTAAGACACACTTATAAGGACCAAACACAGCTCATTTTGTATGATTATTAAAAACAATGTTTATTCATGTGTAGAACTGATTTTTCAGGTAACTTAATTTAGGAGAAGCACCTTAAAACCTCTGTTAATTTTTTTAAGAAGAGGGGCTTTTTTTCACGGATAAATCAAAAAGAATTCCTCTTGAAATATGGATATGTTTTCTTAAATAACATTCACAGAATTCAAACTAGAATTCTAAATTTTCAGAAGTTGAGTGTGACTTGTATTGAATTGTTCACATTTGGCACTGTTTATGTGTGATGCAGAACAAATCAAGGTTCACAGTCCAAACAATTCAGTGTCTCAGTGACTCAGTGCTTAGGCCAATTATCCTTGTTTTAAACAGTTTCTCTACAGTTCTTTTGGGTGACAGCTCTGCATTTCCACATTGACACACACAAAAAAATCAAATCAGACTGAAAAAAATTGAGCTGTTAAGAAAGAAAACACAAAGATTCAGAATGAAAGTTATTTACTTCATTGTGATTCTCTATGATGACTTATCTGTTTCAAATATAAGTATTGAGTGGGATCAACCCCTTTCATGTGAGGTTTATAAAGTGTTTCCTTTAACCTACAAAAGATAATACAGTTATTAAAGGTTTTCTGTCATTCCAGGTATGGTATTTGGGATTTCCTGGGTCAGCATCATACAGATGTAGATTGTTCATTCAGGGGCAGTTTTAGTCACCATGTTATTGCAAGATTCTTGTCTTCTTATTTATAACCGCTTCAATGTCTGATGTGTATTTTCAAACAGAAGTTATGAAAACTCTGAAAAATACTTCATTATTTGTTTAGTCATCTTAGCAAACAGGAGTCCTTTTCTGCAGTCTTAAAAAGGGAGATTATATTCTGACATTATCAGAAAAGCATATCTTTTTCTTTTACAAAGACTCTTGGCTGTTAGCTGATGTAATTCAAGGTTATTTTTCATTCAGATACTTTCCTCAGAGCTGTGCTTTTAAATCAGTCACCTACATCTACCAAGTAATCATGGACCAGGTGCCATGACCTGATGTTTGGGATCACTGAGGACTTTTCCAGGGCATGCAGATGTGCTCAGCAAGTACCTTTAGTTGATCCCAGAGTATTCCTAAAGCTGGCAATTGAGCAGGGAGGCACAGAGGGTTATACTACTCACTTATTACCTATTATTTTGGATTACCAACTCATTTATCCTGTTTACTTTCATTGAACTTTGGGGTTCATCTATTGAATGTGAAAGAAATACTTGATTATATAAGGTGTAAAAAATGTCATGTTTTTTCCCTTCCTATTCCCTTGTTGCAATAGGGATTTCTTAGCTCTACAGATACTTGTGTGTTTGCTGAGATAGAATTCACTGAAGGTACTCCCTATTGCTGTTTCCTCTGTTCCATGCCTGAAATGCATTTCCCAGTAAGGACAGACTGGTTACCTGACTATAATAGTCTGGAAAATGTAGATTTTCTTCAGTTATCTGCTTTAAAATTAAACAAATAATAATTCCTTACTTTTGTAATAGGAAAACACCATCAACTGAGTTCATAGGAAGGTGGACTCCTTAGGCCTTGTGTGGATACTGTATTTTCAGTTTTATTCAACCACTTTTCCTGACTGAGCTCATTTTTTGCTATTCATGAACCCTAAAGCCATTGCAGCATAAACCTTAATGGATGCTATCTTTCACATGCTGATCTTCACATGCCCAGTTTTTGTGCAAGGTCTCTGATTGAAGGTTAAAGAATATTGTGACTCAAGCATGCATTTTATTTTTCCTAATCTACTTTTCTCCAGTTCTTTAAATTTTTGCTGTACAAGTCAGGATAAAGAAGATAATAGGAAAGTTCAGCTCATAGAAAAACTTTGGAAGTACATAATTCAGAATATTGTGCTAGTGAGCATGTTTAATACTTGTCTACTAAATTTACATAAATGCTAATATGTCGTCCCCCTCAAGGAATTAATTTTTAGTTTAGAGAAAATTTCCTAAACTTTTTAGTTTCATAAGAACTTTTAAAGCCTAGACCTGCTGTTATAGATTAATTTCTGTCAATGGTATTAGTGTGCTGTATTTATTGGCCTTTTAAAGCACAGGATGTTTCTCTGCTGAAGACCAACAAATGCCATCTTTCAGTATCTGTGCACTGAGGTAACATTTGTGAACTGTTTTATTCAGCCAGCTGGGATTGTGACTATTCTGAATTTAGAAATCTGAGTGACTGCTTTTAAGGTCTCTTGATTTAGGGGCAAAGTCAGGCACTGTGTAATCCAGACTCCATCTCTAATTCCAACATAATATGGAGAATAGAGCCTGTTTGTTTTAAGGTTCTGAGCATCTGCAGTTTCCAACTGAAGTAAAATCCTGAAGAGTTGGGCAGTTATGAAAATTTGAAGCTTTAAATATTTTGGGCAGTTCACTGATTCCTTTGCTGGATGTGTATTCCTTACAAATTTGTTTAAAATGAAATTTAATTTCTCTTAATTGAAGTGTTAGAGCAATGTGCTGTGGGCAAGATAATACAGAGGAGAAAAGTGAGTATTTTGAACAAGAAGGTGAATTTTTATTTTTCTCTCCATTCTTTCATCATTCTTTTTACAGGATCATTAAAAGATTTGCAAGAATGTGGTCTTGCATCATGCTGAATTTATAATTATCCTTTCCAGCTGGTTGACTGTCAGCTGACCTGATGGAAATTCCCTGTAGTGACTTCATTCCCTTTGTCTGACTTCATTCAGCTCCTCAGGTGGCTGGGCTGGAAGTTTGGACTAATCATGGTTGGTTCTGTATTTGCCATGAACCCGGGCTGCTCGTGGCTGGCCTTGGCTCTTTTATCCTCTGGGCATAACTTCTCTTTGCACATGTTAATGAGATCCAGCAGGAACGCAGATATTTCATGGTCAAAAAGGAGGGAGAGGGTTTTGCTGTTTTTTACTTGCCTGTGTTCATGTGCATGCTGTATATGGATGTGCCACTATTAATTTCTGTAATGTATTCAGTGCTCTCTCCAGATCACAGCTCCACACCTTTGATTGGCAAGGCAAAGCCTGCACCAGAAATCTTACCCCAATTGATCAGCTCCTTCTCCCAGGAAGGAAAAGGAAGGCAAATTAATTGTTGCATAGAATAAAACCCCTAGTCTTCAGAAAAAACATCTACCAGAAGCTGTAGTGGAGTAGATCTTGAGGCAAAATTCCTATTTAAAGCTTATTTAAATTTTATGCCCTATGTGATGTACTCTGTGGAGCAATGTTTTGTTCTAAAAGGACGGACTCTTGTGCTGTAGGCATGCAAATATTATTATAACAACATGTGCATCACCCTTAATTTAATTTTGTCCAATCTTTCCAATTAAAAAAAATGGTTTTCAGTGTCTTGAAAATTTGTCAAATATCACCTATTTTTATGGGCCAAAACTTGCAAGTTCATGAAATTACTGTTTCAACAAACATGTTTTGGTTTTTAACTAAAGTGTTTTTGAGAACTAGATTACAGGAAATGTGCTGTTGGCTAATGTTCAGTATTCTTGCAGCTGTTTTTTTGGAAGCTTTGACTTTCACTTTCTCTGCTAGAGATCTCTAGCAGGAGGGCACATTGTGTGTTTTGCATTTTGGTGACCACATTAAAAAAACCCCAATCATCACTTGGATATGTTTATAGGTTTTCATTAGAAAGTTTTAACTTCAGGGGTGCGTTTGTCAGGGTCAAGATTTCTGCTTTGGAAAATGCTACATCAAACTGAAATTACATTTTGACAGTGCTCTCCTGCAATTTTAATATTTGCTCATGAAGCATCGTGGCTGATGTGCTGATAGGAACAGCTTCAGTATTGTGAAGGCATTAAGGATTAATTAGTAATTTGGAAGTTGTCCCAGCATCTGTGCAGTGTTCTGGCTGCAGGTCCCTTTTTGCTGGGTGGTTCAGCAGCTCTGGGGCTCTGACACGGGGCCAGAGGGTGCAGTGAAAAGGTTTCAGGTGAAATCACAGCAACCCAGGTACAGCTCTGGCAATCTTAACACTCAGACAAAAGTCTCAATCTGCAAATCCCCCAACCCTTCTCCCTTCCCCATCCCTCCCACACTGCTGCAGAACCTCCTCAGGTTGAGTGGGTGCCACTGGGGCTGCAGCCCCAAAGCACCTGGGGACAGGATTTATCAGGGGTGTCTCAGCTCTGGTGCATTCTTTGTGCTCCCGTCCTACCTGGCTGTGGAAAACATCCAGTCCTCCCTGACAGAAAACTGCATGGAGTTTGTGAGTATGTATGGCTGAAACAAAAATCCTCCACTTTGTGTGAGAGATTTAGAGAGGAGTGTTTGATACAATAAAGTTTATTTAGCGATGAGTTAGACTTCTGCTTATCTTTGAAAATATCTGTGAAAGCAGCTTTCAGAATGGGGGTCCTTGTAAAGCAAAAATCTGGCAAAAATATCTTTAGCTAGAAAGGCCTTATTAAAGCATGTTATATGTTTGGATGAAGCAACCAAAAGAACATGGTGAAGAATTTTCAGCCCTTTAAAATAGATTACATATTTTGCACAGGAGAATTAAGATGTAAAAGTGTGCAGACATTTCCCTTCTTGGTTGCTATTTTTAAGTACAGCAGTGTGTATTTCACGAAGGGATGTCTTTATAACTTTTCCTGTTGCCTGCTTAGTCTGTGAGAATGTTTTTATGATTTACAGAAATTAGCTAACAATTTGAAATGTTACAGAAGCATCATCTCTGTAGAAATAGGGAAAAAAGGAAAATGCTGACCTGGAAGAGTAATTTTCTTAAGATGTTCAAAAATCTTTAAATTAAAAAAAAAATCTTTTCTTATTTGATACTATTAATGTTCCACAAAAGTTTTAAATTTACTTCTGTGGGACCTCTGATAATACAAATGAAATGAGTGAATCTCTCACAGTAAAATACCTCTTCATAAACTTTGAATTCTGTGCTAACTGCATTTTTTTTCCTAGAGAAGTGTTTGGAAGCTATTTTTGGGGAGTTAACAATGTTTATAGGTTTGGCTTGTTTAGTTTTTTGTTCTGAGTGATCACCATGCAATTTTTTGTGTGTCTCTTTAAAAAAAGTTAATCCGAGGAAGAGTTACCAAGACAAACAAAGATATTAGAGTTCTTAAGGCAGTGGATTTTTTTTTATAATGTCTTGCCTCTTAAAATTTATTTTCCAATTTCTCAGTGTGCAGGAAAGTAGATATATGTGTTTCCTTTTGTGTCCTTGCAGAACTCATGCATTGAATGTGAGCTTTTGTGTTGTTTTTGAATGATGTAGAGAAGTGATATATGGCTTTCTCCAGCAATGCATTTGGATTTTGAATGCATAATGTCTATTGTGTAAGAAAACAAAGATGGGGAAAGTTTTGTGTGTGTTCCTATATATTTTTTTCCCTTGATTTGTAAATGTAATTGGGGAGTAAAAGAAGTACTCAAACCCCACTCCTGAGCATTGCAACACCTCCTCAAACACCTGGTGCCTTGTTAAGTGCAGCCTGCCTGTCTCTGGGAGGTAACCATGGGAAAAGGTTTCTTTCTGACTGTGGGCAAATCAAAGAAATAGCAAAGAAAAGGTTCTCCCTCTCTAGAATGCTGGCTGGGCAATTCCTCTATGGAAGGAAACCTTAACTAAAGGCCATGAGTGGACTTGCCTTTTAATACTGAACTGCTTAATTTGGCAACATACAGTGTTTTCTCCCCTTCAAGCTAAGGCAGGAATATATTTTGTGCCAATTTCCCATAAATGTGAGAATGAGCTGTATTGGCTTCATTTGGTCAATTGATTACTTTTGACAGAAAAGGGAGATATTAAGGATGCAATGAATAGTCATGTTTGAATCTACCAAACAGATGTTGGCTCCTGGAGGCTTTACTGTATACAAAGCTAGAGGATTAAAGTAACAAACTGATAAGTCTATAAGCATTTTCAGAATGAAGGCTTTTCAATTTATCTTCTTGTCTGCAAGATTTCTGCTACACCAGCTTGTACTCCAGAATCTCAGCTCATTTCCTGTACTTGGGTTTGGAGTTGTTTCTGCATTCGACTTTGTTTCCAGGAAAACACAACAAATCTGTGATCATTACAGCATGTCATAGTAATTAATAACCTTTGGTTTCTCTTTGTGGAGCAGACCTGATTGTTTTAAAGGATATTTTAATCTAAAATCAAGTAGTAGAGAGATAAGGGAGCATTAGTTTGTTTTGTTGTAACAGATGTGTTCCTTGCCAAGACTGACCAAGTGGTTGAAATAGCTTCATTATTTTAGATGGATAGCTAATTACTGTCCTTTTTTTATTATTCCTATTTCTGTCCTTCATGTGGTGGTTGTGAATTAGCTTTGTGCCATTTTCTAAAGTATCAGGCATTTTTATACATTTGGTATATTGAATGGCAAATGCTTGATGTAAAGTCTGCAGTTTTACTCCATAACCAGATTGTAAAATATGAACTGAATTAATCATAACTGCAAAGAGTAATGGCACATTTTCTCTTATTTTATCTTTACTGCCTTTCAGATCATGCTTTAAAACCTTCTACATCTGGTGCACAGAATGAGGCAGCAGCTTTGGTAGTGGATAGCAAGAGGCAAAGGTCAAACCAGAGGCTGCACAAATATTGTGCACTGGATTTATTGTTTTAATTAAGAGTGTGGCAGTTCATCATAAACTGTTTATGGTGTTTTTGCACAGTGCAGCATTTTGAAATCAACTGTTTTAATGAAAACATAATGTCATATCTGTCAAAGTTCTAAATATTTTGAAAGTGAAATATGAAAACAAGAACTTTAATTCTGGGTTTACTGGGATTAGCTCTTGGAATTGTTTTAAAATCCCTTATGTGTCATATCACAGGTAGCATAGTTCTGTGTTAGAAAAGAAATGGAAAATACTGTGTGGAGCTTATTTAATTGTGAAAAAACATGCTGAGGGTCAATGCATTGAAAGACAAAGCTGTTAGGATTTGCATTGGAATGCCAGAATTAAGACAAAAACAGAGATAAGGCATTTCTTTATGCATAAGCAGTATGTAAATGCTGTATCCTGATTGTGTGCTAAAAAGGCAACCAAAGAAGACCCCAAAATAACCCCCCAAACTGAGTGAATCCTTAAACCTGCAGAGAAAGAAATATGCTGTGGGTTATATGATGCTGCAATGTATTATCATCAGGCTCTTTGTAACTAATTGTTTACAAGACCTAATACCTTGCTGTGGAGTTTTAAGGCTGAACATTTTGTGGTCTAACAAATTTCTGCTTCTGTTCTGTATTCATGTAGATTTGTAAGGCAATTTTTGTTACATTTTTTGTGTAGTCTGATAAAATATTTGTATAATCTGAAAATTATATTTTTGTAGTACTCTCCTTGGAAAATAGAAATTAAGTCTGTCATTAGATGCTAGGCCACAGTAGTTGACTGAGCAGGGTAATGTATGTTACATTTTGTGCTATACTTGGTCAAGTTTCATATATATCGTATTCCATGTTATTTTATTAAATTTAATATCTGCACTTCCTATTACCAGACATGCCTCTCATTCAAAGCACAGAGGCACAGTTCTCTAATCAGAAGTGACAAGCTATATACTTTCTTTCAGCCATTATTCGGTAGCCTAGAGCAAGGAGCTATGTTTCCTTGAAAATGTTTTGAATTGGGTTATTTTTATTGAAGTATTAAAGTAATTCTTCAGATTTTAGGCTATTATTTAAGTACTTTTGGGAGAATGCAATAACCTCTGGATTCTGTAGCCTTTGTTATGTTAACAGTTGTAGCTGCTAAATGTATCTTTTTAATGCTTGTTATGTAAGTGTCTGGAAAAAATCATCAGACTGATAGAAACTAACAATATTTAGGGAATAAACAAGATTAGTTGACTAAATTAGTTTACTTTTGAAGTATAATATCAAAATGACTTGCTATTTAAATGCACCAATAGATTCTGGTCACCATACCTTCACCAAGAAATGTTGCAACATGAAGTTCATATTTGGCAGATTTATTCTGAGAGTGTGAAAATTGTACTTTCTTATGAAGGCGAGATGTTGGCTTTTTGATGATCTTGGTTAAAGCCCTCTGCAGAAATTCCTAATGTTTAGGTTTGGTGGATATCTTTGTTGAAAGGGCTTCTGGAATCCCTGCAGATTTTGTACTTCCTTTACAGACAGAGAGCAGAGTGAAGGTGTTGGGATGGGCGGGGTGGATTTGGCTCTGAAGAGGGAAGAACAGGGTTCCTTGGTACCTCTGCTGAAATAGGATGGGCCAGAGAGACAATCCAGGCCAAGGGGCTTTGCTGGCGCTCTAGGAGTTGTGGTACAGATGTTTTCTGGAAGGTGATTTTAATGCATCAAACACCCTCCCACGTGTTGTGTGTGTGCCCATGGGGGGACGTGTGAGGTTCCAGAGGAGCTGCCAGCATTGACCAGGATCAGGTGAACAACGTGAGGAGATCCAGAGTGCTGGGAGTGGATGTCCCTGACATCCAAAGGAAATTCCAGCCTTTGATAAATGCAGAGCCTTGTGGAGCTTTGTGGTGATGTGGATGTGCATGTGAGAGAAGGATAATGCTGAAAAAGTAACTCCAGTCTTGAACAAAGATCTTCATCTTATTGACAAACATTATGGGCACAATACAAACTATTTTCCGTGAAATAATTGCATTTTAAAAAATCCACTACTCATAGCTTGTTCCTGTTGTAGTGTTCTCCTTTTTTTTTTTTTTTTTTTTTTTTTTTTTTTTTTTTTTTGTTTGTTTGTTTGTTTGTTTGTTTGTTTTGGGTTTTTTGAGTATGTTTTCACTTTTGAGAGCTTTCTTTATTAGCATGCTGAATTGATAGTGCTTGTGTGATATTAAACATCAGCTTTGTTTATCAGGGTTCTGCACAGTTTTGGCCTGTTTAAACATGCAGTGGGCCTTAATTGCAATTGCTTGACCTGGACTATCCTAGATATAAACACAGCTTCATGTGTGCACTGTCAGTTCAAAGGATTGTGTTATTGTCTAATTCAGGTGAATGAAAATGTAGGAGATCCACAGCAGTGCAGACCCTGCTAAGCATGGAGAAAGAAAACCAAAGTATTTGTGAGCATGTGAGGGGGAAAACAGGAACACTTGCAGACAATGTGAGCAATACCTATGCTGCAAATAGGATTAATTATTAATTAACTATATAACCAGGCCTACTGGCTGTGTATGTAGTTTTGATTAAGTAGTTACATGCTCACTATATTGCTTGATTTTCAAATGCAAATCATTTCACAATCACAAAAGTCAGGGACTTTTCTGTGGAAAATATGGCCCTGAATAGACTTCCAGAATAACAGTTCTTAGACTTTGCTGGAATTAGAATTAAAAACCAACTATATAATTAATTTTTGAAATGAATTTATGACTAGTTGAAATATAAAAATTAGTAATATTAATGTGGTTAATATTAAAATAAATAAGTAAGAACTGATGTGAACCAGTCGAGTAAAAACCCATCAGAGATGATCGAAACATGTTAGAAATTAAAATATTAATGCTGATAATGACCAGCACTGCACACAGAGAATGAAAACATCAACAGAGTAATGACATTATATGCCTTAAATATTTTTTAAGGTGCTTAGCAATGCTTGGAAAAGATACAGAGTGGCAGTAGAGGGCTTCAGTAGAAATGTAGACATAAAGGAACTTGTGACCTGGAAGAAGATGAGAGGGAAGTGTCTCACCCTGGCTTTGTTTCCTTCTTACCTGTGGCTTACCCCAGGGCTGGACACAGGACACAAAGTTAAATCAGCCCCAGGTCTGGCCCATCTCTCAGTTTTAAGTTGGAATAGGTAGAAGGGGAGAACTTTTGGCCTTGAAAACTTGTGGATCTTCAGATAGGTGGTCTCTAGGACAACTAATGAATGTCAGAATTCATTTGGTTCTCTGTTAACATGACAAGAATTCACTTCAAGATGTAAAAAATGCCATAAATATATACCACTTGGCTATGTTTAATTTTCAGAACTTTTATTTTTGAAATTATTTTGAAATGTGTACAATGTGGAATAGTACAGTATTTCAGTGATATTGTATGAACATCATGAGCACTTTATATTTCAACTTGTAAGTCCTGGATTAAAAAAACCCCATGTATTTCTGAAGATAAAATACATACTGTTCCTAATATGCATGGGGACAAAAAAGAAAAAATCATCATCTTCCCTTTATATCTCCTACTCCTGCTTTCTGAGATGCACAACTTTTTATAACCTGCTGAGCACTGATAGAGTTTCACTTGGAAAAAACCTGTTAATGTTAATCTGGATGTAAAGGTAGAAATAACAAGAGGAAATGTAAATAAAACCAAATGTCCAGAGTTTTGACAAAAGACACTCTGCCCCTGGGATGAGTATTTATCCCAAAATGGGACAGGTAAATAGTATTTGAGGATCTGATGTTTAAATGTTAGTGGAAAAATATGTAAATGGAAGAAAAGTGAAAAAATTGCAAGGGAAACAGATCTCAAACTTCTTTCCTTTAATTTTCTTAAATGACTATCTGTTTATTTTTGAGTGGTATTGAATAGTGACTATTAAAATTTATTTTGTTAAATAGTGCTGTCATGTGGCAATTTAAATGCTGCATTTTTAACAAATGTATAATTAGCATTCTTAATGAAAAGCCATAGCTTGATAGGCCAATTTCTAGAGTCTTAAAGCCAAAAACCCCACATATTTATTGTAATAATCTACAGCAAGATAAAATGAATAGAAATATCTAAAAATATATTAAGATATATATTTTTACATTTGACATTAGTGCTATATACAAAATATATTGAGAATGTGTTTCAAAATATTTCAAACATTGTTGACCTTTCTTATATAATACCAAGCTCAGGGAAATATATTTGCATAGATTTAGTAATATATTGTAAATAACTACATGGGACAGTGCACATTTTTCCTTAAGATGCAGCATTATAAGCAAGACATTAAATTATGCCTATCAGACAAAGCAGCAGATTCTCAACATTTTTTTTATAGCACATTCTATTGGGAAGACATCTCTGCTTCTAAAAAGCACATGCATTAACTGCCTGATTCATGTGGTGACATGTGGCATATCCAAATGTGTTATGGATCTCCCAGGAATAAAAACAACATAGCAAAATCATCACCTTGGGATGTTCATTGAGTGAATATTTTACAGACATACTCCTTTTATATTTATATAATAATTTAGTGTTATGACAATTTTTTTAGCAGTGTTGGCAGTTTTTCTTTTTTATAATGGTATTATATTTGTGAGCCTATTAAGTGCACATGGGCTAAACTAGAGAAAAAAGTATTTTTCATAATTCCTTAGGGTGCTTGTAGCACAAGAACCATATTGGTATAGAAAAATGTTAATAAAAGGTCAAGCAGAACTTTCCAATGTTTATCATGATAGCAATAGCAATTTGGGGCTTTTTTGAATTGTATATTGAAGAAGCAGATTTATGGAGTGTATAGAGAGGAAGCTGTACCTGCTATACTTGGTACTTGAAATCCTTATTAAAAGGCAGATCTACCTTCTAAAAATTATAAAAGCAAATACTCTCCACCAATTTTTCCTTTTAAATGTCTGGAAATTGGTGTGAAATGGTACCAAATGAGCTGTAGCAGTTGTTTTTTGCTGTTTCTGTGTTACAGCCCTGAGCTCTGGAGCAGAGCATGGTGCTCACATTGTGCAGTCACTTTTGCTGCTCCAGAGAGCTGGCACCCAAAATGGGAACAGTGCTTTTGGCAGAGGGTATCCAAGCACAAGAGATGAGAAATGCTGCCTTCAATCTGAGGAATTTGTCTGTCTGTCCTGGTGCACCTTGGATTTATATTTGCACTGAAACAGGGACCTTGCTGGGCTGTTGTCCATCAACTCTTAGGTCTGCTGCAGACATGTAAGGGGCTGAGCTCAAATTCTGATGTAATCATTCTTTTACAGCATTTCTTCTTGCAGAGATGCACTGATTTGTTTCATTATGGAGCAGATATATCTATTTAGAGTGGGCAGTTGATATAATGCCTGTCCATATTTATCCAACAAAGCTGAAACAGTAAAAGGTGCATGATTTGACTGCCTGTGAACAGGATGAACGGAGACTGATTGAAATTTCATTGGTGTCTTGTCTGATGCTTTTTCAAACTGAAATGGGTCTGCTCTTGCACCCTTGAAGTCTATGGGATTTTATTTATTTTTATTAAGGATATTTAAATACAAGCTGTGATGAGATTAACTCTAGCATGAATGTATCCATGTGCCTTTGCACTGTTGCTGAGAGATTCCAGCCCATCAGTTATTACCAGCTCTTCAGTGAAAGAGGAGTAAGCAAATCTGTGTGCTGCAGCTTCATGCATTAATTTGATTGAGTATGTGTGACCCAAAACAAATAAAATGATTTCTTTCATTCTCACAAGAGTGGGCTGTGACCTTCTATTGTCACACCTGGTAACTGGGCTAGGATTAACTGCAAGAATTCCAAAATCCTGACCAGCTCAAAGATTTGAATGATTGCACTCAAATCAGTGCAAGAATCTTCAGGCCCTATATTGTGACAATACTAATTTCAGATAACTTTCAGTTTCTCTTTCAACAGATAAAACTTTACTCTGTGTATGTACAGATCTATGGACAGTGCATAAATGTTTGTAAATACTCTGAACTAGATACCTCTCTATTTATTTTATATAATGCAAAAATAATTTTCCTCAATTGCTTTGTAAATCTTTCTCTGATAGTATGGGATGCTTTAATTACATGCAAGTTACAACAATGCAAGTTAAAACAATGTTATGCTGCAGATTAAAATACTAACCATAGACAAATACTGCATCTCCTGAAAACAGAATTGTGTTTTCTGTGCAAAAGTATAGATAAAGGCTATTTTCTTGAAATTGATCCAAGCTGGCTCCACAGGAACAGAAGCATGAGCATCCAAAGTAGCTGTAACAGCAGGAAATTCACTTTTCATTGCCATTTTGCTGTATCCCTTGTGAAAAGGGTTGAAAGTAGTGCAGGGAAACTACAGGAAATCTATATCAAATTTTCTTAGAAATCCATCTTATTGTTTAGCAATTTTCCATTGTATCATATTAGCATTGTATTTAGTATTTATTTTTGGCAGAGTCAGTAGTGATGATTTTTTAATGATATCAAAATGATATTAAGAATTAATAAAGAAGTGTTAATGAAGAGCAAATGATGTTGGTAAAATAAGGTATTTATATAAAATATATAAACAGTATCAGGTTTGCCAGTACAAACTGATCTGAAATATGCTGCCTAATATCTGGTGCTGTGTTATTCATGGTTTCCATTTTTATCATATGGTCTAGAAAAAGAAATTTGTGTCCATACAGTATTAAAGAAAAAAAAAAGTCTTTCTTTCAAACAAAATTCTATTTTTTTGTGTATAGCAAGGCTTTTCTGGAAGATTTCCAGTGCAGTGAAACTGTGATGCTTTTCACAGGTATAGAAATCCTTTTGTAGGTAGACCTGAAATAGCTGGGGAGCTGGTGAACTAAACTGTGTGAAACCCACACATGGGTAGATAATAAAGCATTTTGATTGCTATGATCTGGAGGAACAGGATCCTCTGTAACCTCACATGTCTTAGAGGAATGTGGACAGAGACTAGCAGTCGAATTTTGCCTGCCTACAGAATAAATGTCTTTGAAATAGCCAGTTCATTTTCTAATTCTGAAACATTTGAGTTTGACACTGCAGTTCGGAGTGTCACTGTGAGTGTTGGTTCCCAGTGACACACCAGGAGTGCTGAGGCATGGCCTGAAGCCTAAATTAATAAACTTCAGGGTTATTAGGCTGGGCCCTGTGCTGGCACTGCCAGCTTGGACAGCTGGGCCAGGGGAGCAGAGGATGAGGGACAAGGAGACATCAGGCAGTGAGGGGAAGGGGAAAGAGGTGGGTCATGAGGAGGAGAAGGAAGTGCAGGTAATGAAGCACAAACCAAAGAAAAGACTGTCCAAGGAGCAGCTTCACTCAATATAGCATGCAACACGAGACCTGACATAGGTTACTTAGATAAAATAGGTATTTTTAGGTAATTTTTCTAGAATTAAACACTTGGGGTTTTTAATTTAGAATTTGTCTCTGCTTTAACCATTGTTACATGTTAAGCCCTGTTAAATTTTTCACTGGTGGCTCTGGAAAGAGGACAGGAATGAACCAGTCCAAAGGAATCCTGTGTAGTCTGTGCACTGTAGCTCAACACATGACAAGGCTGTGAGGAGGGTCCAAAATGTCCTATTTCTACTCAGTCCTGCAGGGACTGCTGGTAATTGTCTCCCTTCTCTGCAGGTCAGAGCACAGCTCCAGCCAGCCTGCCTGGAAGGAAGGCCAGAGCAGGGTGGGCTGTCTGTGTCAGAACAGACCTCTCAGAGCCAGTGTTGTGCCATTTTTGTCTCTACTTTGTCCCTTCTTGATGAAGTGATCAAGAGTTCTGACAGCTTTTCTGAAGATCTTTTCTTTGTTCATCAAACCCAGGAGGAGAAGTAGCTTGGACACAGGCAGCCAGTCCTGTAATAGGAAGTGAAGTTTTTGTGGTACAACTTACTTAAGGTGTTGTCAATCACTTTTCATGGAATATCACCATTAATTGAAGATGCTTTTGACTTTTCAAGGATCTGTGCATTCCTTCCTCTTCTTGTTTCTGTTTTAATTTTGAGTGCATAAAATTGCTTCCATCTTTTGTTGGCTACCTTGCCAGAAATATTCAATTTATTCTGTGAGCTTGAGGTTTAAAAAAGTGGAAAGGAAGCAGGTTTGGAAACTTTGAAATACACATGATCTGTTTTTCTAAGATGTAGTTGCCAAATTTTGAGAAGGTCCTAGAGATGGTGCCATGAGTTGCTCAAACAGATAAAAATGTCCAATACCATATCAATGGCACAACGTATTTGTGTTCCATTTATGTTCCTGTAACTATCTAGGATGATCTTCCTGTGTTATTTCGGGGACACAGGGAAATTGTCATTGCTGACTCAGGAACAGATATGTAAAGCTGAGGAGTTGGTTTCATCTATAGGAACTAAAAATGAGTATAATGCCTTGTTATTCACAAAGAGCTGTAAACGAGCTCTTGTTAAGAAAATAAATGAGAATTAGAGATCTGTGACCTGTTCAATTACTTGGAGGTACCTCAATGCTGTTTCTGCCTTTGACCACTTCTAGGGTGTGTGTTTTGTTTGGAAGTGAATGAGAATTTTCAGGTATTTTATTGAATGAGAAAATGGAAGGACGAAACATCTAACCATTCTAGGAGACATGTTCAGATTTCTGAAATTCTGCTTATATATTTTTTTTCACCCAACACAGTTTTTAATTTATTACAGCATTTTGCCCTTAACAAACAAAATAGTAATGGGTAACTTATATATTAAAAAATCCTGTCCATAGAGTTTCACACTAATAATTACATCACTGTAAACCAAATAATATTAAATTTATGACATGAAATAAATTGTCCAAAAGACGACATTAACCTTCACTTGAATAGCAGACTTTAGCTCTTTGTTTACCAAATCCCTCTTATCTGATGTAAAGACATGTGGGTTTTTAAATGCCACTTTCACTAATATAGTTATAAAGCTATTGAGCGATTAGTTATAGAAATAGAAATATCTGGGAGATGTCCAAAACCTTGCCGGGACAAACCTCGCCAAAACCTTTGCTATTTTTCTGGTAATAGTGGATGAGGTTTGTGTGGAGTTTTCCAATACATTTATTAGTTTTGAGAGTTATTTTAGCGAGCTGCTGTGCTCTCGGCTGTGCGGAGAGCCGCCCATGGCTGAAGCCACAGCCTGCGGGCAGCCGGCGGTGCCGATGCCCGGGACAGGAGCCCATCCCTGGTGCCGGGGTCCCTCCCCTGGTGCCGGGGTCCCTCCCTGGTGCCGGGGTCCCTCCCCTGGTGCCGGGGTCCCTCCCCGGTGCCCTCCCCTGGTGCCGGGGTCCCTCCCTGGTGCCGGGGTCCCGCTTTGTGCCGGGATGGCCGCGGGGATCGGGAGGAATTGGGGATTTCCCGCAGCGCGCTGCTGTGCGCT
>VXBR01002801.1:1372683-1403776 GCA_013400215.1 Cisticola juncidis | reverse complement strand
TTCCCAGAGGACAAGAGCTCCCAGACCTTTCTACAGGATCACTGCTCCAACAAGAGCTCTTCACCTGGACTGCTGCCACCACCCTCACTAACAGGGTGCCAGGCTGTGTTCTGACTCTTTATTTTATTTTATTTTACTTTTTTTTCTCTCTCTCCTATTAAGTTGTATTTCTGACTTGGAGTCTCTCACTGGTTTTGCTTTCAAACCAGCACACCTTTGCAGGGCAGAGCTTGGATTCAGTAGAGATGCTGAGCTTATGGTCAGGAACAAAAAGGATGCTCCTAATGGGGGTCTCTGTGTGTGTGTGTCTAGGCTTGGTCCTGGTCCTGAGAGGTCCTGCCTTTGGCTGGACCTGAGGTTTGGTGGTTGCAGAACTGAATAAAGCATTTCCACTGAAGTCACAGTTACCACAAGTCCCCTGATTCTGTATTCATTATATCTGTTTTCCTTGAGATTAACTTGACTGTGGCATTTCTGGAATTTTACTTAACTGAAGTGAGAACAAAACAACCAACTTTTGCAGCTGATCTGTGAAAAGCCATTATCATTAGGCCATCTGGAAAAAAGGCATTTTTAGCTCTTCAAGAGTGGCTAAGAGCTCGTTCTTGAAGAATAGATTTCCTGTGATTGCCACATGATAGTGACAGTGCAGTACAAAAAAAAAAAGTGCTGAAACAAGTAGGGTTTTATAGCACCATTTATATTCTAGGTTTATTTCTGCAATAATTTAAACTTTTTCCTGCTTTGCAATTTCTTTGTGCTAGTAAAGGTTTTTACAGCTTTGGAGGCAGGGCTACCTGCAATGTTAACTGTGACTGGATCACCCCAAAAACACAACAGCAAAAAAAAAATTGGGTACTTAAAATAGGATGAAGCTGAATGAATGAAGCTTGCAGTTTATATGAAGTTTAAATTTTTTGTGACATCAGAACAGATAAAATAGAATTTAGGGTGTTTCCCTGGGAGATGATGTTGTATTTTCAGATGTTTGAACATTTATTGCAATGGTCCCTAGGGAGAGGTTTCTAATATAAAAATGGGTATGTTTTTGATTGTGTGCTTTTAATTTGTTTGTGTGTTTTTGATTTTCTTTTTTTTCTCAGCATATCTTTTCCCTGTTGTCTATTAAGTGCAATGTTCTTTCAGAGTTGAGTCCATGACAACAGTGGATGAATTTGGAAAATGTTTTACAAGTTCTCATGAGAGAATGTTTATTGATCAGGATTTCTCATTGTATTGTCTACGAAATCCAGGCAAAAACTATGGCTCAGAAGTGTTTGGTTTCTTTAAAACCAGAAATTGTTTTAAAACCAATCCCCAAACAAGTTGTACTTTATTTCAAACTCCTTGGGAGAGAGTCCTCTTCAGTGTTCCACAGATGTGGTAACTGGGAAATTGTATGTTGATGGAAAAAATTTCAGAGAAGATGCTTTATTTGAACAGGGTAAAGGGTGTGTCCATATCTTCTGTAAAAACTTGGCACTGGTGAGACACTTTGAGGATTTTTTCCAGTTCTGGGTCCCTCGTGGCCAGAGACACACGGAGGGGCTGGGGGTGTCCAGGGCAGGGAACGGGGCTGGGGAAGGGAATGGAGCCCAGCAGGGGCTGAGGGAGCTGGGAAGGGGCTCAGCCTGGAGAAAAGGAGGCTCAGGGGGACCTTGTGGCTCTGCACAGCTCCTGACAGGAGGGGACAGCCGGGGGGTCGGGCTGTGCTCCAGGGACAGGGACAGGAGGAGAGGGAACGGCCTCAGGCTGGGCCAGGGGAGGCTCAGCTTGGGCAGCAGCAGGAATTTCTGCATGGAAAGGGAGCTCAGGCCTTGGCAGGGGCTGCCCAGGGAGGTTTGGAGTGCCCATCCCTGGAGGTGTCCCAGGAAGGGCTGGAGGTGGCACTGAGTGCTCTGGGCTGAGGACAGGGTGGGGATCAGGCACATCTTGGACTCTGATCTTTGATGTCTTTTCCAGTCCCAGTTACTCTGTGATTCTATCAAAAGGATGGATGTACAAGACTAAGTTTCTTTTACAGAGGACAAATATCAGTTAAGGATGGCTTGAACTGAAGGTTGTGAGGGTGGCTCTGCAGACATCACAGAAGAGCCAAGAACAGACTGTGCAGTGAAACTTTTGTCCACATCAGGATTTCAATGCTGGATTTGTGTAGTGCAGGCAGCAGGAGTGCACAGGAAAGGAAAGGTTCTGTCCATTCTGCTGATCCTTTTGCACCAGCTCCCCAATACCACACTGGGGACTCTGTGCTGCCAGCCAGCACTTCATTCCTTGTGTGGAAAAGAAACCAGAGTGGCCAGCTGGAGGGGATGGGGTGTTTTGTTTGTTTTCTGAGTGGATTCCATACATATTTTCTTGTACAGATGGTCTCCTGGACTTTGGACGCACTCTTGAAGGAATAAACTGTTGCAGAACATTCTACCCAGCAGTGCCTATATCTGAATCCTAAACTTTTGCCATAGATTTTTGTAGTCTAATGATGATGTTTTCCTCCTCCTTAGTTTATTTTTTTCGTTCCTAAATCACATGTATATTTTTAATGTATGAGAAGTACTTTTAAATATTGCTTTTCCATATGCTGCTCTAAATGTATACGTTCCCCATATTGCGGTGTTATTCAGTGGAAATTATCTGTACTTCAGGAAATCTCAGGCAGGACAGATGGAATTCTGCAGCCCTGGAAAGATCCACACTTGCTCCCAAATGGTGATGGATATGAGTCAGGATTATGAACATGAGGAGCTTGGTCTGTGAAAGTGCAGATGAGAAGATCCATGAAGAAATCTTTCCATTTAGATGGTGTCCAGAATAAGAAAATATCTGAGGATCCAGGATGACAGAGTTTTAGGTGTGCTATCCTTTGATCATAACTCTGGATTGATTTTATGCAGTTTTACAGTTTGAGAGGCATTTTTTTCTCTAATGCTAATAATGGCTGGATCCAGCACTGAATGAATATAGATATTTAGATATTCATGTTTTAACTGAGATGTGCAAGTTTTGAATATGTGGCTTATTCATTTTTTATAGTTTGTGCTTTCCAAGCTCAAAATCACACAGATTTCAGTGTCAAAAGCATGTGAATGCTGTTATTTCTTCAGTGAACACTAGGTCTCAAGGATAAGCTTTTGTGTTGGAATTTAATTTATTATTTCTCATCAGTAATAAAGGTGATATCATTAGTAGGTATTCAAATATTTTGTGGTTTACCCAATGATTTTCACATAATTTGGATTTGGTGGATTTGTATTTAAGTTTTCTGTGCTATCTATTCGTGTTTTAGGGTTATCATTGGAGCCTTGAAATAGTCAGTGGAAACAACCATGCACATTTTTTAATATAAATGTTTAAAAATAGTCCTGAAATTTTACTTTTAGAAGTCACAAAACCTTCTTGTCTGCCACAGGCCCTGAAGATTGATTAAGAAACAAAGGATATTTGACAAGTTTATAAAATATAATTATTGCCCTGGGCAAATGAGTAAGTAGTATTTTGATTTGCATGTAGGCACTTTTGCAAACCTAGTTTAAATGTGAGGTGTTTTAAGGCAAAGTATAAAACCCCTCACAGCAGTGAACACATCCAGCTGGGAATAACAACCAGAGATAATTCTGGATTTTTGAAAACCCTTGGATCTTAGGGGGAAAAAAGCTGCCCATAGTTAATTTCATCAGTGGCTCACATTCTGTTCCCCATGTTTTGGTTAATTTGATGGGTTCATATAGGATTTTGAGGCTGTGAAAACATTCAAGGAACCTTGATAAAACTTGAAGTATTAGTACCTGATTTGAATGAGGAGATGCTCTGGAGGTACCAGTCTGGCAGGAGATGGGAGTCCAGGTGGTTTTGTTGTGGTGTCCTTCACCAGGAGGCAGCTGGGTTCAGATAAAATCTCTAAATTCAGTCCTCTAGGTCTTACCACATACCTGAGCATTGCAGCTTCTTTTGTTGGAAAAGTCATCTTTAATCTTAATTTTTCCAGTGTGGTCACAAAAGGGTGGGTGTAAAACCTCTGTTTGGAATTTGGTAGAATTAGAATGAAGTAGTGGGGATGTTTAGCTTAGATTCACTCACTCATTATTGAATAGAGTCTATTGGTAGATTACAAATATTTGGTGTTGTGGGGCTTTTTGCATGTGTGTGTGTGTTTTTTTTTTTTGTTTTCCCCTGCTATTAAGGTGTGCTAAGCAGCATTTATAGATTTGTGTTTGCACAAGGATGAGTTGTACTTAGCCTGGGAAAACACACTCTGATAAGAAAATCTTGATGTCTTCATGACAATACAGATAACCTTGGAACCTTATGATCTGTTCTAATTATACAGATTATTCTAATTCTATCTAACTAAAAAATGACATTGGCATTTTAGGGTAAAAAAAATAGGGCTTCCTGACTGCAGCTCTCAAGAGTTTTGGGCAAAAATGAAGCAGTTCCTGTGCTGTGAGCTGGGGTTCAGCCCACACTAGGGCAGCATCGTGCACTAAAGCAGAGGAGCAGCAGTAAAAACCCCTTCTCCTTCCTGTGTAGCCAACAATGAAGGAAGTTGTTAATTATCAGCTATAGATTTGCTTCTCATTTTTCAAAGCTTACACTAGCTGGTAACTTTGATTATAGAGTATTTGGGGCTTTACATACATTGCCTCATTAGGGAGACAATAAACCAATTTTAATGTGTCTCAGTCTGCTATTTTCAGATGAAACTGTCATCATGGGCCTTTTTTGTTACACTTCACAGCCTGGAATATTCTTTCCTTGAGTTGAGCATGTTTTGTCTCCTTATATATTGTAGTCTAGATATTAGCATTTGTGGCATTTCACTTAATGACTGTGTACAATATGTCTTTGGGTAAAATACACAGCATATAATACAAACTAAGCAGATATTCCACCTGAACTATATAAAAATGAGATATCCTAGGAGTGGTATCTGAAAGGGCTCTGAGTTACTCCATTCTGCAGGCACAGTAGGCCATAAATGGTGTAAATATGGAATAATGAGAATTTATCACACTGGAGTTGAGTCTGGAACCTATTTGGGTGAGCATCAATAAAATAAACAGAAGTATAATATTTTAACATTAAAATATAGCTTGGTTTATAGCTCAGACCCAGAGCAGGGTATAGATATTTGGATATTGCCTTTTTTCCTGGGTCTTGGCTTCCAGGAAACACTTGTAGGAGCAATGGGCAGACAGGAACCTTGCCCATAGCAAATATCTGAGCAGGTGACTGTCCCTGCCACCCACTGCTCCCCAGGGACTGGGTGCAGTTCTCTCAGCTGGCACTTGGATGTTGCACACTGCAATAACTGCAATTTAAATTAGATTAATCCTCTCCTTCAAACCTGCAGTATTATTTTTGGGTCAGGGAAGTCAGAGCAAACCGTGGTGGTTACTGCTCGTGATTAATGCCGTCCTCCCAGGATTACACGGGGCTGCTTGTTTGCCATACCTTGCAGCCCCAGCTAATTGCTCTGTTAATAAGGCACCCCCTGAATGCAGAAGGGCCCTGTTTACATGGCCAGGAGTAGGGGAGGAGGAGGGTAATTTTAGCATTGCATTACATGGCTTTTTAATGATCACTGGGAACTCCCTTTTTGCTGCTCCTGGCCTGTCACTGCCATCCGTGGAGCTCAGATGCTTTGTTGTTGGAACAACCATAGGTTATTCCATTATTGCTGAATTTTAGCTGCTCTTCATACTTAACATAAAACTCTTCAGAGAATTTTTTTTACATTTTATTTTATTTTTTATTGCTTGAGTGCTTTGTGATTTTTCCATTTGACAAGCTGCGAAGAGACAGGTATTGGTGAGATTAGGAAATAGAATTCTGCTGCCCAGGCACAAATGCACGTGGTGTGAAATGCAGGAGCTGGAAACCCCTGAGTGGAGTGGGGGGTGAGATCCTTGCACCAGCCATTCCCATGGAATTGCTGTGCTGAGCTGCTGCCCTAAGCTTTCCTGCCAAAATGGGCTTAAAAAGAGAGGGTGGCCAGCTGGGCACTGCAATAATTTTAATACAAACTTAAATTCCTCTGAACTTAATGTTCCTAAACATTTGAAGGTTTTACAGCTCTGTTTTGATGTCTAATTATGGACTTAAAAACTAATTTTAGGCACATGAGTCTAAAAATGTATGTCATGGTAATTTCAGTAAAATTTCCTGAACTTTCTTGAAATACCTCGTGAAAATAAACTTTTAGATCATGATTGAGTGAATTACCTACATGTGCTTTTGGCAAAACTTGCATACTTAAGAGTAATGAACAGTGGGGATTATTTGTGTGTGTGATCATCTGCTCAAACACTTTGAACCAGAGTTTGAGCTCTGAAATTTTTGCATTCTGTTTCTTTTGGTGGCACTTATAAAGAAAATATGAAACCTGCAGCTAAAATCACAGCAGCTGATGCTAAAAAGAGCTTCTTTTATACATTTACATGTAAGAGCTGAATTTTGTTATTAGCAAACAGTGATTTACACTGATTTAGATCAGAGGTAAGGATCAGCTCATTCTTATTTGACAGAGGTTACAGTGTTACAAAATTTACAAGAACTAAAGCTCTTGGGGAAAAATGAATGGAAATAGGAGGAGAAAATCTACCTTATATTTAACATATGACAGCTTTTTATCTAATTGAAAAGACATTATTAGTAGTAATTGGAGTTGTTGTGGAAGAAATACATCTGTGTTATATGTTCATTAAAAGATTATGGTTAGGTGCTAGGGACCTACGTCCAAAAATATTAGTAAACTTTGAATTTCCTGATGCTTTTGGGTAAAAAGTTTCATTTTCTTTTTGCATGAGTTTAAGGAGTCTGAGTGAATGTGAGCAGTTTATATTAGGAATTATAGCTGGAATAGAGAGTAAATTTTCTACAGTGGATGCCTACACAGAAGTATACAATGATACTTATTTCTAATATCACTTCTGGTTGCCAAAAGGAAATAATTTATACTAGTAAAAGTCCTTTGACATCAGTAAGTATTCCAGTACCTAGCTGGTAAGGGGATAATGCCAAAAGATTTTAAAAAACTCAAATAAAAACCAAAAATTTTTTATCTTTCTGCATAAAAGTGTAGAAATGTTTAACTTCTCTGACTCATCAATAGAAATTTGATTCTTTTGTATAGTCTTGGAATATATATTTCTGATTTTTAATTTTTTTTTAATGGAAACTAAGCCAAACAAATCTAAACTTCTGTTACATTAACCAGTAGGTACAATTTTGAATTGCTGTACCACATTTATTCTTCTATATTTATAACATATATCCATCTCTAAAAAAGTGGCCTGTAAGTCATGGTTATTTAAACAAGAGAAAAAACATCAGAATCACTGGACCGAAGAATTGTATTTTCTATTATATTTGCACCGAAAATGGTTTCAGGTTTAAAGGTATACATTAATAGATTGTGTAAATAAGTGTATGCTGACCTGAAAGAGAACTTCTTCTGTGCAATGATTTAATCCATTTGGATGAGGTGAAATTTCATTACATGTAACATCCCTCATTTGATTGCTTGAATCTTAATTATTATTACTGCTATTTCCATTATTATTCCTTCTCTTTCTCTCCAAAAGCAAATAGGATCAACACAGTTGGGTCCTGGGCATACCAATAAATTCTGAGTACAGCAGCAAGGCTGGCACTTCTCCCTTGTATTCTGAATGTGCAAATGCTGCATAAAATGCTGTGTTACTACTTCTGGAATTTTTTTAGCCGAGAAAAGGCTTCTCTAGCTTCAAATACAGCATTTCCAGCTGTATTGCTGAGCAGAAAGGAGGTGAGCTTGTAGCAGTAGCAGACAGATTTTGAGAACTCTTTGTGCATATGCAGGATGCAGAAAACCCTTGTTGTGCTGTCATTGTCACTGCCTGTGACACAATTTCCTTCCTGGGTTGTGTTTCTCAGCTCAGAGCTGCTTGAGGCTGCTGAACAGTGAACACAGCTTTGCTGAGAGGCTGAAAAAAGCTTGGAGAGAAAGATGTGCAACTCGTGTAGCTTGGGACAGAAGTTCCATCATGAAACGTTTATTTACGCTTGGACAAGGTGGAGGAAAAGAAATCCATTCAGAGTAACTTTATAGAACCTCAGTGGGAAAAGTATTTAACACAATGGAAACAAGATTGTCTGATGCATCTTTTCTGACTCTAGTTCCTGGCAGCACAGGCATTAAAAACCCCACAACCAAACAATCCAACCAAAACTTGGACTAAAATTCCCATGGTGGTCTCTGCAGCTGCCAGACCCTTTTACCCAGTGAAATTACTGAGAAGTTTTATATTCCTGAGTTGAGAAGCTTCAAGTATTGACAATTGAAATGAAAGATGGATTATGACTCTGTGCACACGTGCAGTTTAAATTGTGAGTTATGTAGAGTACAAAAAGAGCTTTAGATGGTTCTAAGGGCATATGAATTTGCCTTATTTCCTCTCTAGACTAGAATTTGTAGTGTTAAGAGTCCTGTCCTTGGAAAAAAAATACACATCAAAGCAGGGAATATGTGGAACACAGTTCTTAAGATCATACTATTAACTGGAGTAGACGCATTCCCACTCAAAGTTTCTTTTTTTTTTCCTTGACCCCTCCCCCCACCTTTTTTTTAAAAAAAATTATGCATGTTTTTAAAATTAAGGTTGGTTTTCAAATGCACCAGTATTAGAAACTTCCTGCTCTTCTGGTCAAATCTATATCCTATATGGAGCCAGAATTTGCATAGTAGCAATGGTGACAGTGTAGACCAGCAGACAAATAAGGAAAATGGCAAAACAGAAATCACATGCACATACATCAAAAGCCAGACTTAAAACAGGATTTTTTGAATCTTCAGACTCTCTTAATAGATTAATATCATTGAGATATTAACCCACTAATCCTCCCTACCCTGCAGGAGGCTTCAATAGCAGTTAATCATGTAATCCTATGGTTATACTTGTTTCCCCTTTCCACTTTTTAAAAGGGTTTTAAGGAAATTTTTCTGTTTAAACATGCCATAAGCATGAGCATGAGTTTATTACTCCAGTGTGATTCTCTTTTGTAATGCCCTTTCTTAAGGTTACCATAGCAGTGTAATACTAAACAGAGGTTGAGTTTTACATAGTTCCAGGTCTAAGAGGTCAGCTGAAACTAAAAAGACTCTTATTGCAAATTAGAAGATGCCTTTGAGGTGGGCAAAGGTTTCTTAGGAATAAAGAGGTTGTTTAAAATTTCTTTCAGCTTGTTACCTCAGATTATCTGTGGTTGTAATGATTGTGGTGATAGAAAAAGTTGCTGAAAACCAGGTTTCTTTAACAAAACTGTAGTAAAAAGGGCTGGAAATAATAACAACAATGGCCCTATTTCTGAAAGAGGCCAGTGAAAACCTGCAAGAGTCAGTGGATGAAACGTGGAATGAGAAATGTCACTGACTTGGGCTAATTATTAATGTCACTGACCAGGCTTTTCCTCCTGGTTTCTTTTCTTTCCACAGTCTCCAAGTCAGACCTTAACCCTGTTTCTCAGCCTGAGCATGCATTGGGTCACCCTCATGCACTGGCTCTCCCCCTTTTCCCTCTGTCCTTGTACAGCTTGTAGGATAAGTTTGACTGAAATGTTCTTGAGAAAAAATTACCCAGGGCCAAAGCAAAGTGTGTTTTTAAGTAGTTGTCACATTTGAGCCCTGAAAGATCATTTTAATCCAGATGAAACCATTAATTGGAAAAACCAGCAATATGTTTCACCTCAAAACAAGATTTTCATGTGTCTTTGACAGAATGATGTGTGGGAAATAAATTAGGAAAAAGATGCCTAAATATAGAAAAAGAATTTAAAAAATAATATTCATGCTTTCCCCAGTAAAAGAAATTTTCAAAATCTGAATCATTATTTTAAAGCAAGGAAAATCTCATGTGTGAGTGGGTTTGGTTGGTGTTTTAGTGACACTCAGAGACTGTAAAGTATCTTGCCTTTCCTCAGTAATGACAGGGCCCCAAACCATGCACAGGGACTTTACATAACTCTGTTTGTGACCCAGGTGGATGAAAACTGAAGCAAGGTGAGTGGTGTTGGTGCCAAGTCGAGCTGCACTGCTCAGATGAGAGTTGGGAAGGAAGTGAATGCTCCTGTCAGAAAGGAATTTAGATGCTCTGAGGATTTCCACTTTGAGAAACCTGAAGAATGCAGTCACAAAAGGACAAATTCTGCCATTGCATCTTAGCTCAGATGCAAGCTAAAAACTTCCTCCTGTCGCCACCAATCCAGGAGGATTTGCAAACCTGACATTTTAAAGAGATGTTGTCCACTGGGTTAAGTAATGTAGGAAATTATTATATCCAAAAGTTTATTTCTCTTGCAGGGGGACTTTGACATGAATTTGTTATTTCATATGGAGGTTTTAAAGTGCCACATATGTTCATTGCTTCTAAGGTTCTCCCAGCAGAGTGAAGCAAGAGCTCATTTTAATTGTTTTATTCACCTTGTTCTTGTTGTTGAAGCAGAATGTTTCATGTTTTTCACTGCTGGTCTGCAGATTACTTGAAGACCTCTTGATTTTGGGAATGGCAGTTGCATTTTAAAGCTGTTGCTTAATATACATTTTTTAACCAAGTATGCCAAAGTACTTCTAATGTGTATTTCTATCATCTGTGTTATTTAAGGGTCTGTTCACATAATTATTTGGTGCCTGAAGCAGGACCCAGTGTGTCAGGCAGATGCCCACAAATGTGAAAATCCTTGCTTAAGGAGCTTGAATAAATTGGTTTTATTTTATCATTCTAATTGTCAGAGTGGAGCAAATGGATTTGGACCAGTGTGTCTCCTACACCTGCTGTGTTATTTTCAGCCTTTTATTCTTCTGAAGGGCACATGAGATCTCAGCAGCTTCTCTGGGCAGTGTTGTCTGTCCCTGGTGTCCCCACCCTGGAGCAGCCAGGTTTCCTCAGGGTGTGGAAACTGGGGCCAGCCTGGGCAAGGTGCTCAGGGGGAGGTGAAAGGGGAATGAAGGCTCCCATGGAAGTTTGGAGATGTTCATCTTAAATTTCAGTTGTGCACTCCACAGTGATGTACCTAGAGAACACTGCTGTTTATTTAGAATCAACACCTTGAATGTGAATAGTCAGAAGTAATGTTAAATATGCTTTCAAGCTGGGAGTCACAGCTTCCACCTAAGATTTATGGCAGTCAGAGGCCACCCTCTCCTGGGCTGAGGATTTCAGTTTGTTTTTTGTGATAGGCAAAGAGTGAAAAGGAAGATCCTGACACAATGGTTCTTTTTGTGGGAGAAATATGAGTTTATTCTTTGGGCTTTTTGTTTTTTCTCCCTCTCAGAACTCTTCCAGTATTTATACCAAGTCTCCATTTAAAAACCAATAATCTTTATTCATGTGAAGAATTTCTGTGAGAAAAATCAGCAGTATCAGTGTTATCTGGCAGGTCTCTCCTCTGCAATTCTCCAGCAAGTCCTGTTGTGAATTGGCAGTATCAGAAGAGATGACGTTATCTTTATATGGTTTTGAAAAAAGAAAACAAAAAGTGTCATGAGCATGAAGGTGAACTTTGGTTGTGATGCCTGTAGGAGGAGTTTTCATGCCATTTTATCTTTGTTCAGCAACTCAGATTGTGCGAGAACTGTCTGAAGACAGATCTGCCTGGCATGAGAGTGTAACAAATGGATCTCTCATAATTCTGGGGTTTTGTTTGGTTGTTTCTTTTCTTCCAACCAAAGTGTGGCTTCCTTCTGTAGTGAAATATATATTTTTTTTTCCTGCTGAGATTCATAAATTTTACTAGTTTATTCAGAAAGAACCTTGGTAGTGGTAGGAATAAACCTCACTTTTGTGTTTGTTTCTTTTTCCTTTTGTCCTTCATTAGGAATAACATCCCTTAAAGTCCATTTTTGAGGTTTTTTTTGCATATAGTATCCTCTTGCTAAAGCATCTTTTGATTTCACAGTCATGCAAAGAGCTTAATCAGTTATTTAAGTTATATATTTAATTTTCTTAGGTAAGAATGGTGGGTCACTGTGGTCCTGTTGGCTTTTGTGCCTAGTTCAGGAAACACTGAGCTGCCTCTCCAGTGGGCTGTGCTCTGCTGGGAGGGTTGCAGAGCTCTGTGTGTGGAGGTTTTGCTCTCCAGCAGCTTTGCTGCTTCCCTGGTTTGTGTTCCCCAGGGCTGGAGGCACAGGAGGGCCTTGCTGTGACTCTGATGTCCTTGCATAACTTTGTGACAGCCTTGCTACCTTTCCTGTGAAATGGTCTTGTCTCCCCAAAAGCTCGAGAGTGCTTTTTGATTAGGGGCATGAAATATTGCCATAAATCACTTGGAGATTAAAAAAGGGACCTACTTTAATTCAGTTCTGATGATAAATAAGTCTTGGGGAAAATTGATGAAGTCACTCCTTCAGCTGGATTTTGTCTTTGATTGGATGGACTAGGCAGAATGATACAGGAAAAAAAATATATACTTTATACCCTAAATGCTTATATGTATCAGATCTACTTTTATATCTGTGTTGTTGTATTTGTCTTTCATCTTTTATTCATGTCTCTTCTACGTGTGGATATAAACGTTTGTTGATTGCCATATCAAAAGGCAGAAGTAACATCACAACAGGCTGGATGAAATGCACAGTAAGACTTTATGATAGTCAGAAATTTGCAAGAATTATGCTCTTGATACTTCACTGCTTGAGCCTGGATCTGCCGTGTGAGATCACAACGACTTGCAAAGCACAAAAGGGGCTGGTTTAGGAAGATGTTAGTTGGAGCCTTTCATGCTTTTCACTCTTGACAGTGATTATAATGAAGATAATGAAATGGTTGACAATGGAGTTTGGAAGAATGAAATTCGATAAGAAAGGAACTGCACAATAGATGTAGAAATGGAAGCTCCACTCGGTGGGATGTGGACAACCAAAGGAGTGATTTGGAGAGACAGGTGATGTCTCAGAATTCCAAAGGCCTCAGATATCTTTCCTTCTAGTTCTCTGACAGAGCTCTGTTCTGTATATTTGAACAAAAACTACAGCCTTAAATCTCAGCAGGTCAGCTCTTTTAATCCTTTTAGATTAGAGGGAAATGATGGCAATGCACCTTCCTGGGTGAGACAGTGCAGAATTAAGAGCTGCAAGGGTTGAACTTCCTGACTTCTGTGATCTGGAAGCTGTCAGGTTTAACATCTGGGTTTATTTAAATTGTTTATGGAGGAGGAAGGGTCTTTTCTCTATTGAGGGCAGGATCTGGCTGAGACAAGGTGAACAACAAACACACCTTGAGGTTTTTTGGACCATGAGAATTACATTATTATATTTGAACAAATGTCTCAGTAGATCAGCCCTTGAAAAGTATCTGCTAGAACTAACAAATATTTTGAGACGAGAAAAAGGCTGAAAATGCTGGTAGAGAAAATGGCAAACCAAGTTTGTACTTTTAAGAGTGAATGAAACAGAATTTTTCCTCCATTCAAAGAAGTGGTATGTGTTTCAAACCAAAAATATGTGTCTCCTTTCATCCTGGAAAAACCCCGAATGCACAGGCAGGTGAGGAGTACAGGACCTGGACTGCAGCTCCAAGGAGTCAGGATTGGACAAGTGCAGTGGCTCCTCTGAGGCTGCAGAGAGGCCAGGGCTGATTCTGAAGATTTTGACATTGTGTAGGTGTGTGGAGGCTGAAGTTGGACTGGAAAACCTCTGAGAGTGGTGAAGGGGCACAGGAAAAGGATCCCAGCCTCCTTTCAGATTCCAGATTCTTTGCAAAATGTGTGAGGAATAAAACATGTTTTATGTTTATACTGAGAATGTGTCTTAGGACAGGGAATCAGAAACCCAGACTCTCAGTAGGTTGATTTTTTACAATATAGTCTTTTGAGAATAGAATAATTTTTTTTGATTCCTCCCCACCCTACAGTATTGTACTTTTGTGTCTTAGAGCTTTAGGGAACTAGAATTTAGTTATTTCTACTCCCAGTATAAGGATTTTGTCCAGCTTGGTACTCTTCAGATGTTTTAAATCTGACTTTGATTTTGAGAGGAACCAAAGTTGTATTTGGCATTTATGGAAACTAAGCAGCTTAAATTTAGCTATTTAATTTTTATATCCAAAGCTCTTGGTTTCTAATTCTATAGTAGAACTAAAAACATTGCATAGTTTCTCTCTTCCCTCCTCATAAGTACAGGTGTCTATTATTTTAATCCTGAAATAGTTAAGTTGCAAATAATTCTGACTCAAGTAATTGTGGAATACTTTGATATTTGGGGATTTTTGTAGTAATTTATGTTGCTTCTTATGCTGCTGGACAAAGTTTTATCCAGTGAGTTTCCTGTTGAAGTTCCCCACTTTGCCAAGTCCTACAGTTCACATACTCCCTAACCTGGAAGTGAAAAGCTCTCAGGGACACAAGCAGGAGAGGTGACAGCTTGTGACAGGACAGGGGTGTTGAGAGAGCTGGGGGCTGGTGCACAGCTGGAGCACAGTCATGCCTCAGAACTGGGGGCAGCAATGCTGGCCCAGAAATCAGCCCTGGCTTGATTCCTCCCCAAATCAGGGGCTTGGGTTAAAGCCCTGCTGCTGATCACATCATGTAGGCCTGGCTAAAGCTGCACAAATTGAGAATAACTGGACCAGGAGCCCTCCTGTTCTGTGATGGAGAGCTCTGTGTTCCCTTTAACCTGGTCTTTTACCAACAAATTCCTTTATTGCCCATAAAATTCACCCCTTCTGCTGAAAGCAGAGGAGAGGCTCCTCATTACCCTGCACACTGACGAGGGCAGTGGCAGTGACACTGGCAGAGAGTGCCAGCAGTTTATTTACAAATGGAAATAAACCCTGGGCACGGGGTGCTCCTCTGGGGGCTGCAGTGCAGAGTCTGGGTTCTGGAGGCTGCTGATGGATTTGTCATGGCACATCCCTTTCTCCCAAGGCTTTGTGAGCCAGTTGCAGGTACGTGGGCAGCTCTGCACCCCGCTGCTGTCCCCAAGGCCAGCCCTGCCTTGCCAGCCTGGCTGTGTTAGGGCTCCTTCTGTATGGCTCTGCTACAGCCCCTCTGACTGAACCCCACAAAACCAACAGGCTCCCTGCAGCTCATTTCATCCCTTGCTATTGCCACTACTACCAGCTGGGAAACTTTTTAAAAGTACAATTTTGGAATAATTAAGGTACACAGAGCTGCCTCCTCATTGACTGAGAAACAGACACCGATTTTTTTCCCCCTTCCCTACAATCCACATCCCCAGGTAATTGTCTTGATACCTGAAATGTTCATATGTGCAAAAAACTGTAACTGCAAATTCCTGTTTAGTTTCTGGCAGAATAAATAGTGTATAATGCTTGTTAATGGATTAATTCTTTCCTTTGGAATCTGTGCTACATAGGGGAATATCCCATCTTTTAAAACTGATTTTGAGTAACAGAATTAACCTTAAATGTGGAAATATAGATACATTTTTACAAGATCTATGAGTACTGGAAAAAATGCTGATGTATATTTTGCTAATTTAAAAAAAATCTTTCTGGTTGGAATTTAGATCAGTGATATTTTCAAACAATTTTTAAATTTAAATAATTTGTTAATGCATTAAAAATAGTTCAAAGACATTTTCAAAATTATATTGTCTCCAAAATACAGAATAGGGGTATAGAGGAATTGTTTTCTTTCCCTTGGGGTAACAAGATCTCATGGAGTTTATGGAAGGCAAAATTGGCCTGTTTGGTCAAATACACTTTTTGATAATCCATCAGATATGAAATGGAGTTCTGTGATGTTCTCCAAAAGCTTGCAAAATGAGGCTTTATCAAATGGCAAAGTGAATTTCAAAAGCAATAATCTGCTTTCAGTGGCAACCTGCATTAGTTAGGCTGTGAACTGACTTTAAATTCCTGGTGGCACAGAAGGAGGTGAATCCAGCTTCCAGCTCAAATCCTGTAGCAATTTTAAGGTACAGACAATTCTGCAGGAATGAATCACTGACTCCAGCATGCAGAAATATGGCTTCTGTCATAGGTCAGATCCTGATCATCTGAAACATGAAAAACTTTGCAGTGTAGATGAAATCCTGTCTGGCTGTAAAGGAGCAGGTATGGCAGGAGATCAGCAAAATTAAGGCTGGGGGTGGTTGGCAATTTCATGGCACAGCACCCTCATAATGGCTCAGTCAGCACAGCTGGGAGGAACAAACAAGAGTGTGAGAGGAGCAGGGCTGGCACCAGAGAGGGCTTTGGGCATGAAGGAGCAAACCCTGGGGATAAATTAGAACTCAGGGAAGTTCCAGGCCTGCTCTGGTTGGAGGCAGTGGCAGCTGACAGGCAGCAAGGTTGAGCTCCCAGTGCCTTGGGAGCATCCTGGGTTTAGTGTTGCTGTCCAAACTCCCCACTGGGGCTCAGAACACGTCCAGTGTGAGACCCTCAGAGAGCAGACCCCTGTCACAGCACCAGGGTGGCTCAGGGGGGGCTCAGGGCCCTCATCTGCTGGGCAGGAGAGAATTTGTTCTGTTTTCTGAGCTGATCCCTGGTGCTGGTGCTGGTTCAGAGAGCTTCTCAAGGCTGAGCACACCAGGGCATTCTGCAGCCTCTTGTGGTGTTTTCCCTCCAAAGCTGCAGGCACAAGTTTGGTGGTGGCTGCTCTCAGCTCAGGAGTGGATGTTGGAATATGTGGTACAAACTGTGCAGGCTGTGGTGCAGTTAAATTTTCAAAGCAGTTCAGAGTCTGCCCAACTCTCTGCATGCTCTTTACCAGCTCTTTACCAGCTCTGGAGGAGAAGTTTTTGGAGGTCAGGACTGACCCATCAGAATGTACATTCAAAGTAGCCAATAAGCAATCCTTTATTATTTATAACACCATCCTTCATAAGTGTATTTAAGAAAAGGCATGATCTATTCTCTACATGTTCCTTAAAGGGATTCCATTTTAGCTTCAATTGTAATTTTTACCTTTTCCAGTAGAATTTATTGACACAATGCCGAGCACCAGCCCTGGATTTTGCATCATCCTTTTGTCTGCAAGCATATTCACCAGCCGCTTAATTTGTCATAGCCCTGGAGGTATCAAAACTAATGAGCTTTGTTTGAATAGACTTTTTCCAGTTCATCTAGCACACTTTGGGGTAATCATTCAGTTTCTGTTTGCTTCTGATGTGAAGCATTGTGGGAAATATAAGAAAATAATGGTTTAAAAAAAGCAGTATAAATTGTTAACAGCCACTTTCTCTGAAAAGCCCTAAAGATGTTATATTTTTAATTTCTCTATTTATTGAAGTATTGTGAGTACCTTAAGTACAATCATTACAAGATAATATCAAAGGAGAATCTGATAAAATGCTATTTTTCAATTAGCTCTGAGCTTAATACTTTGCTTTTTTAAGTATTTCACAGCTAACAAATCTTTAAACAATCTAACCTTTCAGGATTTGGAAGTGGACAAGATAATAACTATGAATACATAATACTGCAGCAGTGCTAAGGGTTTAAAAATCTATTACTGGGATTACATACAGGAATACCTTTTATTGGTCAGACAATTGCATTTTCATTTTTATCAAGCATTTCCCTATACCCAGTATTATACCACAGAGATACACAAAAATGGAATGCAGAGGTGTGCACTGCATAAGTAATTCCTGAAAGTGTCAGATGCTGTGTACAACACATCCTTTTGATCTCAAATTCTTGGGAGGGTTTGTTCTTGCTGATGAGGACAACGTTTGCCTTATATGCTTTAGAATGATGTATCTTCAACTTCTAGCAAGTTTGAAATTATTGAATAAGGGATTTCAAATAATTTTTCAAGTTAGGGCAATGAGGAATGATTCTCTAGAACTTTTGATTAATTTCTTCTTCTGAAAAAAAAAAAAAAGACGACCCTGGTAGGCCAAGCTCTAAATTAAGCAGCTCAGGGAATCATTATTTTCAACAGGATATAATAAGCAAGTGAAACTTAACCGTGTGCTAAGTGCATCAGTAAAGCATAACACTTCTAAATAGTCCATTACAGTCCAAAAGGGGCTGTTTCATATGAACAGTCCCAGTACCTTCTAGTGTATTTTCACATTTCTCATTAAAAGATGATTTGATGAAAAGCTTTTTCTGTGCAAAGCAGAGGGAGGAAAGAACAAAGAGAAGGAATGGCAGGAGTTGTTTGCATTTTAAGTCAATGTCCTTTGGAACTCTTTTGGTCCTGCATTGTCATATTAAGATGACTTGGATAAACCACTAGGAGGAGAGAGCACAAAGTTAGTTAGAAACTCAGCCTACTAAAATTGAAGTAAGTAGGAACTGTGGCAAGGGTTGTACCTCTCTTTATTAACAGAGTATTTTATTTCAGTGCAGTACAGAGATGCTCATGCTGCTGTTGAGTAAGAAATTCTGAGTATCAGAAGCTGTTTTGTGTTCCTCATCAGCCCTTGTTCCTGAGGTTTATTTTACATCTCAGTTGCTCCAGGTGGAGTTTCCATAGGGCAGCTGCAGGGTTTGTGTGGCTGGTTTGGGTGTCCTGGCTGTGACCCTCCCCAGCTGCCCTGTGCTGTGCAGATGTGCCCTTAGTGACACAAATCAGTTTGCAGTGCAGGGCTGCTGCAGGGTCCATGTGTGATATTGAGCTCTTAGGTGGCACTGACAGGCAGTGTTTGTCTTCTCAGAGATAGAGCTATAACTTCTGCCTTGCCTTCAGTGTCCTATTGAGGCTCTCATCACTGGTGAATTGGATTGGAATCTCCCCTCCTGGAGGTCACTGGGGAGGCAGCTCAGAATACAGAATGTGAAACATCTTGGGGGGTGGCTAAGTCAGGTCCAACAAGTGCAGCACATTTCACATAGGTGAGAAAAAAGCTTCTGCCTTGTACATTATTTTCCATTATGGCTCTGCAGCATTTCCACCCCCTGATCCTGGGGGAAGGCACCAGCCCTGCTCCTCCCTTGCTGTTGCTTAAGTGTTCAGGCCCAAGATGGGATTTTAGGTCACTCTGCTTGCTGCAGCTTATTTGGACCTTTTGTTCTAAACAGTGACCTGCTCCCAATCTCAGTCATAGAAACAAGAGATTGGAGAGGCTGCATTCAGAGAGGATAAAAATGTGTCTAAAACTTCTCAAAATCTTTGGTCTGAGAAAAGTGAGATGCATTAGATCAAACTAGCAAGAAACCCCAAAAAAGCAAACTAAGAAAAAATGTTTTGATGCAAACTGTGTTCTGTACTGTTTTCAGGATTATGACTTTTTTCTGCTTTTTCCCCCCCCAAACTCTGCTCTTTATATTTTTTTCCCCTCTTTTAAAATTTTTTCTTATATTTGATTATTTTCATTTACTTATTAATTTAGTATCTCTCTACTGTGTCTGGTATATTCTCAATGATAAATTCTTTCAGGTAGTCCATGTGGTTTTTCATATTCCAAACTATTTTTATAATTTCTTGGGATTAAACTGCTGATTTATAGGTTGGGTTATAAAGTGGAACTCCAAGTACAGGGTTATGAAACATGTCTTGAAAATACATCCATGTTATAAATAATAAAATAGTAGTTTTATGAGAAAGGGTGCTAAAATATTAAATGAGGCTGTCTATTCTCTGTCATGACATGTATTTAATGCACTTTTTATTGTCTCCACCACTTAAAAAAAATAGCTTACTTGAAACTTTTAATTACAGCACAAGACCAGTTTTCTTGTTGTAATTGTAAATTTGGACTCTTTCTTTAGCTCCCAGTGTTCTGTAAACCCTTGCCCACTGGTGAAAGTTCATGCAAAATTTTGGGGACCCCTGGAGGTGTTGTTGAAGCTTTCAGACAGATTTCTGTTGCTTCCCCAGAAAGCTGGCATGGAGAGAATGTTAAAGGGTCTGGGTTTTATAGTTTGCTTGATTGATTGAGTGTTCTTGGGCTTCAGTGCTGGTCATACTTTAGTTTATTGTAAAAAACCTGCCTGTTTCTTTCTAAAGTACGTGGCTGAGAGAAGAGCAAGGCTCATCCCAAGCAGAGGGACTTGGGACAGGGTCTCCACTGTGACCTCGGGGATCTGGGGGACACTGGCTGGAGCTGCTCTCTGGCTGGGGAGTGCTCTGGGCATCCAAGGAGGCAACACAGCTACAGGGACCAAAAAGGCAAGGGATGGAGAGGAACTGGGCTCCGAGAGATGCTGAAAAGGCAATTCTGGGCTTTGCTACAGTTAGACAGGAGATGGGGACTGAGAGTAAAGACTTTGTGTTCCTTGTACATGAACAGAAGTGCAGCAGAGGAACTCTGTTGTGAGAGTGTGCTTCTAAAAGAAAGAGCCTGCTGCAACTTTAGCTAAGCACTCCAGGAAGGAAGGAACATAAATCACCCCTAGAGAAGCAGGATATGCTCCCTTTGCTCAGGGAGTGCCAGGCAGTGTTGGGTCACACAAGGCATTTGTTCCTCAGGAGGGTGTGATGCCTCTGTTAAGGGTTTACCTGTCCTTTTGGGCATCTGGGGGTGACTGTTTCTGTCAAACCCTTGTCTACTCTTCCTCCCCCTTTGCTGGATGATGCTTGTGGGGTTTAGTTGTTTGGGGTTTATTATGGTAACTCTTGATTTTTGTAGCAGTGAGTGCAGCTGTTGTTTTTAATACACTTGTGTAAACCCAAAGATGGGTATTTTTGAGGGGTTTTGCAGCCTGAAGCAGCTCACAGTCTTAAGTGTTGCTGTACTGATGAGTTTGAATCATCTCTTGAGTGCAACAAACAAATTTGGTCCAATTGACTATCTGTCAGTTTATGTTAGAAATTCAGAATATCTGGTTTGGCACTTCTGCGACAAAGTTGCTGGAAAATGCTGGTAAATGCACCAAACCTTTTCTGATTTGAAGCTTGGCTTTCAAGAGCAACAGAAAAAGTCCCCAAATCAAAGGCTGCAGTTGACTTTAGGACTTTGCCTTAGCTTGAGTTAGTACCTGGATTGTTTTTGCAATGATAGAATGGGGCAGACAAGATTAAATATTTTTGATGATGAGTTTCTTAAAGCTGTAGATAGGTCCCCTATACTTTCAATATTTGGGTTTTTTTGCTACAAAATAAATTTTTGTATCAGTACCTATAGAATGTTTCCATCATCTGTTGCTGGACAGTTCTGCCTCAATCAGGCTTTGATTTTATGTTTGTTCAGTGAATAAATTTGCACAGCTCTAAGCAGACAATTGTTTTACTTTTAAAATATGTAAGGTCTTACAGACTTTTAATTAAGTTTTTCTAATTAGTGCAGTGAATTAATTCCAATTTTTTAAATAGGAGATGTATATATTTTTAATTATGCCCATGAAATCAGTGGGGGCAGTGAGAGGTATCCAGTTATGGGCTAATCCTGCTTTGTGTGTTTTAATGACTCAGAGGGGCAAAGCACAGAACTGATGCAGAGGTGGAGCCCTGGAGGTTGGATTGTTGCAAATTTGGACCTTCAGTGGTGTGATACTGCTGGAGCAATTCTTACCTCACCTGAAGATGTAAAGCAGCCTTGGCTCATCCTTCAGAGCAGCCTGGAGAGCTGTGGGCACATGGAAAGTATTCACTGGAGAGAAGCAGCCAAAGAATGGCTGAAGGGAATTATTTATTTGTTTATTTAAAATGAACTTGCTGTGAGATAGGAAGGTTAGTTTGACATGGCAGTGGACTTAAGCCCCATAAAAAAGACACAGTTTATAGCAATATTGTTTAGCTGACAGAAATGTATCAGTACAGTGGACACTGACTCACATTGGCAGGAATCAGCTTTAGGGAATTCTGCTTCACCAAACAGATCTCCTCACTCCTGATGTTTGACAGTATAGCCATTGAGAGGAATCAAAGATGAGAAATATCAACAGGGAGGGATACTTTGGAGTAACTACCTTCATCTGGAAATGAAATCAGATATTGATTCTTAGAGAAACAGAAAATTCAAAATCTCTAAAAGAAGGAAAAAATATAAATGTGTTTTTTATGAAGACTTGTGCTAAAACCTTGGAGGTCTTCCTTCATTCTAACATCTAAAGGTGAATATGAAATTTGTTGCTAGAAAATTATGTATCATTGTGGAACTCATATAAGAGGCACTTAACAGTTAAATGGATTTTTTTAAATCTGTAATCTTATAGAAGATTTATATAAATTACCTTATAAAAACATGGTAATAGAGGGAAAGAGTACCAAAAAGTAATAGCAGAATTGTCAGAAGACATGAGGAAACTTGAATAGTGTGTCAGATGTATTCTGAGTTTTGATTGTTCTAGATATGTTTTAAAAAATTCAAGCATGCATGGCTGCATGTATTGTGTAATTTCTGGTGTTAGAGGGAACACTCAAAGAGGAAGGAATCCACTGGTCTGTATTTGTGGTCTAATTTGATGCAAATGTACTAAAAGCAATTTAGAGTTCCTGAAGGTTTTTCCACCTTTGTGTTTCTTTTATAACCTGAAGCATTTGTTCTCATACCTTATTTATTCAGAAAAAGTGAGCTTCCTAACAGTAATTAGTGAGAAGGAGTGGGGAGGTTTCTGGTAAAATGCAGGTGTGACATAGCTGGGTTCAGCAGGCTGTGGACAGTTGTTTTCTGTTCTTCTGCTATAAGAACTGACTGCATGCTCTGTGCTATGCTGACTTTGGGTTTCACATCAGGTTAACACATTTTGTCATACTCTCTTAAATTTGCCATTTCAGCAGTGGTTTCTAGCACTTAGTTTGGTTTTCTAGTAAGAAGTACCAATGAAATAAGAAAATGCTCCCCCTGTGCAGCTTGGCAGAGGACATGAGCAAGAGCACCACAATAAAGTTCCTCTTGATTGTCCTCCTACTGCTGGTGGTGCTTCATTGAACAGCTACAGACAGATTTCCCTGACTGGTTTCACTCTGGGGGCTGCTGAGGACACTGAGCCTCAGAAATGCCATGGTTCCACCTTTCTGTTCCTTTTTTTGGTGATCTGGCTGGAATGGTTCTTTAGTGAAGAGGAGTTGATCTCTTACTGCTGCTGGTGCCTTCTTTTGCCTCTTCATGCTGGAGGAACAACACTGATTTGAAGAAGGGAATATCAGTGTTTGAATAACGTTTCCTTACGTCTTCGTAAATTTACCTACACAAGATCCAGGGTCAGAATTTCCACCTGTGGGAGCTGGTTACCTCTGGAATTTCATATGGACTTGTCCTTTCAATAGCTGACTTTTCTTCCCAGTTCATTGGGAATCTTCCATGGATTTTCTTTCTGAGTATGGATACTGGACATGTTATCCACTGAAAAATTAATGGAGCAGCTTCCCTGTAAGCTGGAATGTAGCTAAATTCCAGCAGTGCTGGTGTTCATGAAGAATCCATTTAGGGCCAAATCCTGGTTTTGGTTTGGGTCAGACTACCTTTGTTCTTGTGGTACAGGAGCTATTTGGTGCTGTTTTGTTCACATTCACTTGGAAGGAAAGGGAATCTATACATCCTTGTTGAAACTAGTAGGTAAAAAGCAAGTAACTTTTCTGTACTGGTTGGTTGTGTGTTTTTGTTTTTCTTTTATATGTTTGAATCTAATCTGTAAGGATGTAAGGTCTTCTTTCTGTTGAATTATGTTAAACTACACTGAAATGTACATATTTTTTGACTACTGATATTCAAATTGTGTCAAAAGAAAAAAATGGCTTTTGGCTATATATACATGTAGAAAAATATACATGTAAACTAAGGCAAGTTTTTTGGCAAAGCTTGAATACAAAGTTAAGATGTGTGTTTGAAATAGTCTCAATCTATTGTGTTAGTTCTAGATGCAGATGAAAAGTGATTAGAAGTGTATTATTTTCGAGACCTTGGCAGTTTGGCCTTGTTGTCCTGCTGGAATGGCAGTGTTCAGATGTTGTCACACTGGAATTTGATCTCAGTTGAAGCGTGGCTGAGGGCATCACCCAGCCAGGTGCTGCTGGTGTTCTGTAGTGCTTGTTTGGGGTGAGCTGCTCTCTGACCTAGGAGGGTGACATTCAATGGTCAATAAGGACATGAACTGGCTGATGCCAGCACCTCCATCCATGGCCCTGGAGCTTGGGAATTACAGGAATGGAATTCCACCTTGCTGTGATGCCCAGCACTCCGGTGCTGCAGAGCTGCAGAGGTGCCTCTCTCCTGCATGCTTGGCTACAGCATATGGGGTTATCAGTGTCTTCCAAATTGTATTTAAATGTGTGCATACTCTTGATCCACACAGGGCTGTTTGTTTGTTTGTTTGTTTTCCCCCAGTTTATCCTGGGGGAATCAGAATAAGCATTGAATCTGCTTTCCCCCCCACTTTTCTTTGTTATGCCATCCTGTTCATTCTCAGGTGTGTTTTCATAGGGGAGTTTAAAATGAGCTTCATGACATATGTATTCTCTACCTAATTCTGAACATGACATAAAAAGGAATCTTTTTCTGCTACAGTAAATATTTTTGTAGTACAGCATGCTTATTTAATGTAAGTAGGTTTCTGAGATACCGTGTGAAATGGGACCCGATTTTATTAGAGTAGCCTAAAGAACAGAATAAATCCTTTAAGCCAATTGTATAAAAATGCAAATTTAAGTCAAGCAATTAAAAACAGATAGAAATTAGAGATTTGGATTTTGCAGAGCAAGCTTTCCGCAGCCACTGCCAGATTACTGTGCAATTTATCTGGATTCTGTCAGCGATAGTCAGACCAGATTTTGATAAAGAGCAGCAAATCTGTCCCTCCGTAGCTCCCGTGACTTGCCGCAAATTTCATTCAAGTTGAAGCGTCTGTACAATCCCTTGAATAATTTGGAGTTAATCATTTGTACTTCACAGCCTCTGATAGGCCTTAGACTCGGGGGGTGGGGACAGATTTGGCTTTTTAATCGCCTTGTATATTGTACAGCGTGAGATAAATGACACAGACTGTCTGAAATCTACATTCTTGCTTCTGATGCAAAACTGTAATTAATTTTGTGCAGTGTTTCAGAATTGATCGTGGTCACTTGAATTTCTAATTTTTCATTCACTTCAAAGACCTTTTTTTAAAAGGAATGTGCTTGGAGTGTGTGAATGCTCTCGGATGCTGGTGTGCTAAATGACTATTTTACGCCTCTTTTTCAATAAGGTGAAACAGAGGTCAAGGCGTGTAGCTCGTGTTTATCTCTGTCCCAGCCTGCTTCAGGATGTATTTTCTGACTTATAGGAAATGCAATCAAACTTAGGAAATTACATCTAAATACTTAGGCTGCAGTGTGTTCACTTCTGTGCCTCGTAGAAATCCAAAAGGCTTCTTTCAGAAATCCTTTTCAGTATAAAACAATTAAGCACAATTTAGGCAATAATTACCCTAATTAACTACACTATAATGTTTGTATTCAAGATTATAGAAACATTGTATCTGTTCTGTGCTGCAATAACAACAAGTCTTCCTAATTTCTCTGTATTGATAGTACTTGTATGTGCTTCTTTGTTTGGTATATTTCACTGTAAAAATATTTGTCAGTGAAAGATTGAACAATATGAATGAATTTGATTATGCCATTGTCAAAAACCCCATGCATCACAATTTCTTGTTTTTAATCACTACTGTAAACCTCACAGCCTGAGGGCATAGTTTTAATTTGGGTGCCTTACTAATGAAAAGAAAAAAATAATTGTTTTGCCTGGATTTAATAATAAGCAATAAAATCAGCCAACCAGATTTTACCTCTGCATTCAATCTCTTTTTTATTATAAAACATTTTTGTCCTTTTTTTCAGATTACAGGCGTAGATACCGAACATTTTACTAATAAATATTTCAGTTTGCTTATGAAGGCTAATGCTGTCATCTGAATATGGAATTATATTTCTTTCATGCTTCATTATCATTTCATGGTAGTAATGACAGTGAGGCGATGGAATATTTACAGGCTTTTCAGAAGACATTTATCCAATACATTTCCCTGAAGGGCACCTAGGCTTAAAGATACATTATCCTTTTATAAAACACTGCCCAGAATCCCAATTTCTGAATCAACCAATCAGAACTTGTTTTGCAGCAGTTACTGCTAAAACCCTCAAGCCAGTCTCATATTAATCCTGGAATCTGGTGGTGGGGGGTGTGAGTGGAGGGCTGGGGAGAGGGGGAAGAGGGAGCACTCACTCCTTCATCATCAGCCTTGGTTCTTTAAGTAAAAGATTTTATTTCTTCTGTGCTGATACTCTTTTTCAAACCTGGACTTGGAACGTTTCCTTGAGATTGGGTGGACTGCAGGGAAGGCTGGTTGCTCAAATTTGGGTGAAATTTTTTTATTTTCAGATTTGTTAGGCTTAGTTTGCATGAATTGAGGATGCCTTTGTTGTTGGGCTGTTGCATGAGCAGATTCCTTGGATCTCTGTTCTGGTTCACAGATGCATCACACGAATCCATCTCAGGTTCAAAGTACTCGGACATTTGCTCAGGAGTCTGGGCTTTCTCTCAGTGCCCTTGTGCTTTGTGGAAAAGCAGCACTCATTTGGGTCTAGGTAAGGGTCCTTATTTTTACATAAGGGCAGAAAGAAGAAGTTTTACACTGCTCTGTCAGCAGTGATTAGTTGTTGGAAGAGGTAATGGCATCAGGGTTTTGCTTCTGCTGCTGCCCCTCTCTACCTGCCTGTGTCTGTGCTGCATTTGGCAGAGATTTCTTTTGAGATTGTACAAGAACTGTAGCTGAGGTACTGCAGAGCTCTGCAGGAGCTGGTGGACCCTGTGCCCTTTGTTGAAGCTAACCTGAGGATCTCTGCTCTATGGCAATAAGTGATTTAGACATAACATGCACTGCACTGAAATTAATACACTGGAAAGAGCCCTATGCTGGCAGTCCCTGGTGCTCAACGTACTCCAAGGTAGCCAAAGGTGAATTTTTTTTAGTGAAAGCTGTAGAACAAATCTTTATTACAAAAAAACCCCAACAAACAAACAAAAAACCCCTGTGTAATAACAATGAATGATTATCTCATCTGAAAGATGCACATCCTGAGCTGCATGCAGCTTACGTTATCCTCCTCAAAGTGATGATTTTGAATTTCTCTGTCCAGGAGTTCCAACTTACAGCTTCAAAATCCTGAAGTATTTTGAAGTGCACACAATATTTGCCACTAAACCAATTGGCATCCACCATCTGTTACCACATGCACGTATCCAAGATACTGCATTTTATCCCCAGCAGGGGTGTAGAAAATGCATGTCTGCCAAAAAAGTTGAGTGGCTGTGGTGAAGGAGTCTGCAGTTACATTTATGCTCTTTGGCAGCCAATCTCAGTGCCTCTGGTAGTCCTGGGAGCAGGCACTACTTCTCCTTTGCTGTTTTTCCTAAAATGTGAGGTTTTAAATTCACATGGGCAAGTCACTTTAGGACATATTTCTAGTGGGCTTCAGACTTGGTTCACTTTCTGACAAGTTGATCTTCATTTTTGCATACAAATTTCTGAGCAAGAGTACATGAAATAAATACCTGTGTATTTTCTGCTCTAACTGCTTGTTTTGTGCCTGAGAACAGATAATTAGAGATAAATGTGCTCAGATGTGCACCTGCATATCAATTTGGCTGCAAAACCAATTTCTGTTGTTCAGTTCTCAGTGTCTGTCAATGTAACAGCCACTACACAAAGAGGACTTACCAGGTCTCCAGCCCCTGTTGTTTAAATAAAAACAAAATTCTCTATACACAGAGTGAAGCTCTTATGGTGAGACTTATACATTCCCTCTGACTGGATTATCAGATATGCATATCATAAACTGACCACTGATTTGCAAATAAAAAATTATTCTTGTGCTAGCTTGTGCTAAAGTCAGCACAGTTTAGAATATTCTTTTGCTTCTGTAGTCACTGAGCACTTTTTTCTCGCTGTCAATATGGGACCAGTCATGCCCAACATTGTTCTGGTAAAATGAGAATTCCCTGAGTCCCTTTTGTTGGCACTGAGCACTTCCACTTATTTTCACAACATTAGGAAAGAAGATGCCTGATGTATTTGAGCAGAAATCAGTCTTGGAGGCTGTTAATCTCAACGAAACCACAAAGCTGTTCTACAATACAATTAAATTCCCAGTTAACAATCTCCTGTATATCTTCACTAATGCCGTTGTTTCCTCTGTAATCTCCACTGAAATGCTTTAATGATTTCTAATGACTTCTAGATCTAAAGCAAGATTTATCTTGTAGCCTGTGCATCCTTGTTGATGCTCTGTCTGCAGCTGTAGATACAAACATAATGGTGAAGTCACCATTGTGCACAGGCTGCTGGTGTTGGTTTTGAGCATTTTGGTGCTGCTGCCATTCCAGTGGCAGTAAAGTTGGTCTTTTTTTGGTCATATCTGTCTTTGTGTGGAATGCCTGTGGCTGTAGTGCTTGGAGCTGTTCACCTCTGCTGCTGGATAACAGGGCTGGGGAGTGATGCTGAGTGTCAGCTCTGGCAGCAAACTGGAGGAGTTTGCTGGAGGAGTTTGGAGCAGTGTTTGAGGAGAAGGTGCCAAGCTGAGGGTGGAATGTGGACTCAAAATGCTCATCATGGCCTGAGGGAAATGTGCAGCTCAGGAGTGGCAAATGAAAGGAGCTGGGCTGATCTTGAAAACCCAACTTCTGCTTAAACTCCTGCCCTTCTCACAAACCCCAAACTGAAATTATTTGGCTGAATCTCAGATTAGCGTTTTGGGAGGTGCAGAAAAAACCAGATTTCTGTGTACAATCATTTTAATAAATAGCCTCATATTTTACCCCTGTTGGTTCCTCTCCCCTCGATGTGCAGAAATGTCTGTCCTTGAAGATTAGATGGTTGGAGACGAGATGCTCTGGCTGCATGCAGATCCTGAGCTGCCACGGTGGGAAGGACAGGTCTGCATGACAATTGCTCAATATATTAGATACATATAAGGGTTCACTTAGTGTCAGTATTTCTGAGAATTAATGTTTGGAAGCATCAGCATGAGCTATTTGTAAGATCTTTCAGAAAAAGCCTTTCCTGCTTATGATTTACTTTGAAGAATGACACTCTCCTTCCAGAACTTGTTTCAGTAGGTTGGCTTTAAGAGCATCAAAGGAATGAGACCTCTCTAAAGTGAATGCTAAACTGAAGATATATTTGATTACAAAGGAGATTGTGCATAACAGTAATTTGTATCTCTAAATAACCTCTCATGCAGTAGATTTACTGTTGGGATGTGTGAGGGGGTGTGCCTCATGCTGCAGGATCATAAAGCTTGCAGATAAAATGCAAGGTATTACTGGAACATGCCTTTCACCCCTGTGAGTGCCAGGTATCTCATCTTACAATAAAGCACCTTTTAACTTTTTAAATTTTTTAAAATTTTTTTGGGTTTGGTTTATTTTGGTTTTTTTGAAGTAAAAAGAGCCCCCACCAAAATCATAACCAAATTAGTCAGCTGAAACAAAACAGAGGAAATGCATTTAAATTTAAGCAATCAGTTAGAAACAATATTTAAAGAAAAAATTCTTAAAACAAAATTTTGCAATTGCAGCTTAGTTCTTCCTGAATAAGGTAAAGATAATAACAAATAAAATCCAATAACCCAACCTACTTTCAGGTGTAGGTAAAAAATGTTGCATTGCTATTCACACAAAATTGTTCCAACACGTTGATTACTTGTTCAGATCATTAGAGAGCCATGTAAAGAGAGAGACAAAAATAGTATTTTTATGGTGTTTTCAGCAGAAATATCTGTTGTGGGCTGTGAAAGATATCCCTCCATGCCTGAAGAGGTAAATGACACTTGGGTGCTGTGGAGTGTCGTTGCTGTTTTGGTGTCACTGCTCTGGCAGTGTCCAGTCCTGGGATTGTTGCAGCTCCCTCCCTCCTCTGGATGAGCCCATTAGCAGGCATTGACTGCCCACTCTAATCTTGATTTCCTTTCCACTTGCTGATAATAAGAAAAATGTTATAATTACACTAGACAGGTTTCTGAAATTGTGATTATCTAAGTAATAATCTTGCAGCACAGGCTTTCTTTGTTTTTTAGAGCCAAAGACTACTTTTCACCTTGTGATTAACCAGGGAACGGGGGCAACACCAAACAAATGCACATCCTGTCCCCATCCCTTAAGCCTCCTGCTAAATCCTAAGCAGCTGTGTGTGACTGTTATTACTCAAGAGATTTTGAACTCATAACATTTGAGATGAAAAAAAGGACTCAGAGCTGCTCACCAATCAAGAATGAAACATTTCCACTCTGCGAGAGTTGCCCCGATAGAGAATAAATCTGTAAATCATTAAGGATGTTGTTTGCCCCCCAAGTGCATCACTGCCATGGTTTAAGGCAAACACAGCCCCTTGCACAACTCCTTGTGGCTGGAATCTGACACAGCACTTGCCTTAAAATCCACTTTGATCAGTGAACATTAACCAAAGTGTCGACAAAAGGTCATTTGGCCTCAGGGAGGAAATGGAAAATTTTATGTACAGAACACATTGCAGTGAGTACAGGGTCATTATAACGATGAGAATAGCTGTTGTGGTTTTTCCTTTTTATTTTTTTTTTGCTTGGCTACTCTATGACTTTGAACTTGGCATGGAAGCAGAGGCTGCTGAAGCCAGAGCTCCTCCCTGCAGTGATCACATGAGCCCCTGTGAATTCCTGACAGGGCCGGTGCAAAGAGCCTTGTCCCACAGCAGATATCATATTTTGACATAGCACTTCAATTGCAAAAATGTTGATGACCAGTGCAAATGGATCGATTTGTGTTTTTTTTCTCCCCCCCTCAATAGACCAAAGTGTTGTTTGTAGTTAGAGGAGGAGAAGAAAGCCAGTGAAACAGAGTTGAATCTACTTCTTAGAAGCCTGGGTTATCAAACTCATTAATCTACATGTCAAGAGGCTAGGAATGAATAATTGTGTGTAGAATTTATCTGCCAACATGATAGCTACTTTTCAGCTCTCTCTTCAGAGCTCTTTCATTGTGCTTGGCTTTATTATATGCTTTGTCTTTTCTATTTCTAGTCTGTTGGGGAGGTATAGAAATATGTACATCAGCACTACAGAGGACAGTTGCTTTGAAACATGGCACTGCTTAGGTTTTTTTTGCATGCACATTTTTTCTTACTTAGGTGTTTAAGCATCGAGGTAGCTTCCAAGATTTACTTTTTTCACATATTAATTCTTAGCATTATTAATATTATTCCACAAAAAAGAAAAAAAAATCACCTTAAAGGTAACATCTTTGTACCTTTTT
>VXBR01002801.1:1332800-1370300 GCA_013400215.1 Cisticola juncidis | reverse complement strand
TCACACAATGGATTATTTAATTTCCTACCAAGAAATGTTCTTTTGGAGTGTATATGTGTTTATCTTTTAAAGGCTGTTTTACAGCTGGAATTCCCATCTACCTGGCTGTATTTTCACATACAGCAGCTGCAGTTACTGGTTAGTATTTACCTGGTTACCAATCACCCCCAGAGCTCCATAAATTCAGGATCTGATTCTGACACTTTCCCAAATATTTCCTCTTCTCTTTGTACATCTTTTCTGAAAGGTGGATGGAAATTGTTCACCTGGGGGATGGGAGCTGGAAGTGGGTAGAACCAAATGAAGTATTGGGTATGTTCCAGTGTGCTCTTACTGAGGAATTTAATGGGTTTATTTGTGAAGTAAGATGCTATTGTAGCCTCAGTAAAAGTAAGAGAAACTGTTTCAGATTTTTTTTTATTTTAATTTGGGAAGAAAGGTGTGAGCTGAGAGGTGAAAATTCTGTTTCTCTGAAATGACTGCAGGGTCTAGTGTGAGCACAAAACACTGCCAAGGCATTTTCCTCTGCTGATACAGGTGCTGGTGCAGGAACAACTCTGCTCTGCTGTGTATTGAAATGTGGCTCGATTGTCTGTGCTCTAAAAGGTGCAGCCTCTCCCTGAATCCAACCATTTCTTTAACTCACCAGTGTATGCAAACTATTAATGATACTTAAGTGATGTGTACATCACAATGGATGGTCGTTTTATGATGTTAATAAAAGTAATTATATGCACCAATGTGGTAAAAGAAAAAGAGTAAAATTCAAGGAAATGTTTATTAAATGCAATCATTTATTGGAAACAAATGCTGTAGTGTTGTCTTTGTTTGGTTGATCAGCCCAAGCATTTTATCAAAGTTTTCCTGTCAGGCTTGCATGTCTTTGCAAGCCTAATTGACGCTAATAGACTTGAAAAGAGGAGGAGTAAACTTAGAACATAATGCACATATAAAGATCCAGAGAATTGGTAACTAGTTATAAATGCATCAAAGTGCTTTCAAATGAAAAGCTTAAACAAAGGAATAACATTTGGATAATAAAGAAGTCCATTACGCTTAAATGGCTATGAACAGGTAAAAAAAAAGAGAGGTGTTCTGTCAAATCAATACTTGTAGTGCAAAATTAATCACACATTTGACAAGACATGATTCTGTGTTATTTCCACCTACTGTATCTGATTCCATCTGAACATCCATTATTAATAAAATAGTCTCTCTCAAGAAATTCATTATCCTAGAATAAATACTTTAATTTTTTGCTAAAATGTGGGTTTGAAATATTATTTCCCAATTCATTCAGTACAGATATTTTTTGTGAATATTTTTCTCCATCTCGCTTCAATAATTGTGTCCCTCTCCCATTAGTTCTGTTCACATGATACTTGTCTTTTTCTTATTTTACATATGGCTCTAACTGTGAAACTGTGGCCTACATACAAAATGTCACTCAAGCTCATGGAGGCTGAGCACTCTTGATTTTAGGAGTATTTATTATCAATCGTTTTCTACAAATGCACTTCTTCATTTATTGGTTTTCTTTTTCATAAATATGAGGACCACAGTAATTTATTACTGCTTTTGAATTCTACAAGTAGAGACTTTAGGAAAAATGCTGTTAGTGCTGTAAATGGTGAGAACTCTGGCTGGTGAGGGGACATGAAAATGAAAAGGTCGAGTCTGGTTCTTGCTGAGGAATTAAAAAAATATTGAGGGGAGACAACAGTCACAACTACTTGGATTAGGATGTTCAAGAGTTTTGTGAGTGAGACCAGGATTGGTGGGTTTGAGTTGATCTCCCAAAGGTAGGGATGGTAAATTCTAAACTACATTGCAATGCTACATTTTAAACGTGTGTAGGAAAGTCTTTTCCTTTGATAATTTTTTATTTTATGTCTGTTTTCCATAACCTTTTGAATATTTTTATAATAGCATACTGTGATAACCTGCATTTCTGTCTTGCAGCTGAAGATTTTAAAATAAATTGCAAAAATCCAATATTAGGTCAATATAACCATAGAATTTTTTTCTGTTCTCTTGTGTATAACTTTTGAAATCTGAGAACTTGAAAGAACACAAACATTTAGTGCTTACTTCTGAGAAATAAGTTATTTAAAATACAGTCATTCCATAGCTTTTGAAATCAGAATTATTGGGATCCATTATTCAAATATGAGAGTTAATTGGACCATAGCTACATCAGTGGATTGCTACTTCTCCATTTTTTGACTATTTGGGTAATAAAATCTAATGACATAATGGAAGTACACTTTCCTTGAAACATATTAAGTTCTCATTGACAAACTTTAGAATGAAAATGTGAGTGTTAAACTCCATTCCTTTGTAGTAGACATTTGCAGTTACTTTTACATTATTTTATAATGTTGACAATTTTATGCTAGATATTCAGAATTCATTGAAATAATAGAGCATTGTTCATAAGACACATTTGCCTATGTGGTAGATAATGAAATATGATAATATGCTTTGCAAGGCTGCAATATAATAAAAGAGTTCAAATTTGCCATATAAATGTAAAGGAGTAAATAAAATCACTGCAGATGATGCACATTTTGTTCCCAGTGCACATTATAGACCATAAGCAAAGTGCTCATGGTGAAAGTTTTGAAAAGTGTCCAACTGACTTAGGAAGTTTTACTGGCTTTTAAAACTGGTCCCAGGAGACCTGTGATGGGTCTTGAATTTAGACTGATACAGGTACACGTGCCATGGACTATCAACATCCAGCTATCAAAATTGTTGGCTAATCAGGTGCTACTAAAGAGAAAAGCCCTCCTCTCTGCTATTGTGGCTGGCAGTTCTCTGTAGGGTAAATTCTGAGGGCAAGAGGCTGAAATTATAGCCTTGTTGAAGTTAATGACATCTTCCTGACTTAGATCAAGGTGTAATGCAGGGTCAACTTGAACTGCAATTTAAATTGGAACAGTTGGTGTCAAAATCAATAATTAAATGTACTTGGAAAAGAAAACAACCCCCAAATAGCAGGTGTAAGCTGTCAGGAATTGGCTGCAGTAAAGAACTGAGTGGAAATTAGGAACTTACAGTCCTTGATCCTCTATGGCACCAAGAACATGTGGAGTGTTATGGGCAGCTGTGTTTCCTAACTCTGAGGAAGTGCAGGGTGAGTACTGGATCCCTAAGAGAAAAAGAAAGAGAGGTTTTTGGGTTCAAACTGCTTTCAGCCTTTGAGTGTTACCTGGAGGAATTTATTAGAGGAAGAAATGCCTTAAGTACTTTGATTATGCTAACTTTAGACAGACCTATTTGCCTCTGTATTGTTATTTTCTTTCCTCCTATTTTAATATTCACTAAGTAGCTTTCTTTTCTTTCTGTATGGTACTGAGTAAAATGCCACTTACTCAAATTTCAGAGATGGTTCAGTTCTAATACATGCCAATTCTATAGATCTGTGAGTGTAGATTAAAGAAATAAAAGTGGATGTTTATTTTTAAGTTAATCTTTCTTGCTGTCTATATGTAAATCTTGGACCAACTGCATGGAAGTGCTTGTATGGCAAAGGATACTCTTTCATCACATTTTGGACCATGTTCAGTAAAAGCAGAGAAGAGCTGTTCTGTGGTGAGGTGAAGGTGTCCACCACTGTTTTTTCACAAGTGGTGAAAATGTCAGAATCCTTCAGGATCCTTGAGCTGAGCAAACACAAGTTCCTGACAAAGAACCTGACACTTCAAGGTGGTGTGGCCCTTGGGCTTCTCTGAGTTAGTGAGTGCTGGTTGCTTGAACCTCTCACTGAATCAGCCTCGTGTCCTCTGAACGCCTGAGAAGCAGGGACTAAATTTACCTGACTTTTGTGTACTTTGGGCAGAGGGAAACACCACGGGCTGCTGTGTTTGGAGTGGTGGAACCCTCATAAAAGGGAGGGACGAGCTCCTGCCACTGTCCTTGTGACCTGGGGCACTCTGAACAGATGGTTCATAGCACTGGGTGCACATAAATGTCATTTTCTTTACTCTCTTCCTAAAGTCCCAAATAAGGTAGACCTGGAGTGCAGTAGGATGGGAGGTTTGGGTAACTTATTTTACTCAGAGTGGTAGCCAGACAGGAATGTTTTTTCTTGCATTTTTAATGCATTAATTGGAAGCCCTGATGTTGAATAGTGAAATGAATTAAATAAACCTCATGCCCAAGTAGTTTTTTGAGCATTCACTGGTGTTTTTTTTTTTTTTTTTTTGTTTCTAAGAACTGCACACATTGTGTGACCTCATGCAGAACTGATCACAAATGAAGATTAACTAGATTTTTAACATTAAAAGTGAACTAAAATTGAGACTAATGCAGGAAGTTTGGATTTATAAACTGTATCTCCTGTAAGCTGTGTGTGTGAAAGAAGGATTAGTAGCTTTTTGATTAGGTTTTTGATGGCATGTTGCTTGTTGCTCTCATCAGAATTGTGATATATTCATCTTCTTTGCTTTGTCTTGAATGAGAATGCTCTACAAGACTTGTGGTTCTTATTGTCCTATTTTAAGCCTGTAAATTATGACAAAGAGTTTGATTTGGGTGCTCTAATTGTGTTCCTGTTTTGTTCTAGTGACATAATAGAAGCAGATGTTGGATTAAATGTAACTTTTCCCTTTTAGTATGAGGTTTTCTCTGTGCCTGCTCATCACGAGGGGAGTAGCAAATAACTTTTCTGTAGTTGGAATTTGATTAATATGGTGGTCATGCCCACTTGTCCCCCTGCTTGAATGGATGTGCTGTCATTATAAAAGGAAATAGAAGTGGCATTGATCACAGCTGAAACCGTGGCTCCTCCTGGTGCTGCTCTGAGTGGCAGTTGTAGAATGCTGTCTGTGGGGAAAGCTGCTGATTCTTGATTCATAAAGCTATTTTTCTTTGTTAGAGATAAGAAGAACTCAAAGTGGAAATGGAACTAGTGCTAGAAAATGCCAAGGGAGTTCCTTGGTTCAGCTATTGGGAAGCTGACAGTTAAATATACTCTTGTCCTTTTCACTAAGTGTTATTATTACCTCTCTGTGCTCTGATGATTTCTGGAGTTACCAATGTGCTGCTATGGTTGAAGCTGAGAACTATTATAAATTCTTATTCCAAAAAATGATTTAATTTATTCATCAGAACAGATATTTCTTACTCATTCTGCCACAAATGTTGAGGATTCGTGCAAAGCTTTGTTGCTTTGATCTTAAAACGACAAATAAAGAGGATATTGGTTAATTTTGGGTTTAGATAATAGGACTTTAAAGTTGCTTTTCTTTCCTGAGTGATCCCATTTACCTTTTTCATTAAAAATTTGGCTTTGCTATTGCAAGAGGCAGGTTTTTTTCCAGTAGGATACCTCACTCTTTTTTCCATTGTCCTCTTAAGGCTCTATCAGCCTGGCAGTTTCATGGATCTAGGAAGGCAGGTAAGAAATAAGAGAAGAAATATCACTGTTCTGTCAAGCATGACATACCTCAAACTCATTTGACTGAGACCTGTGATGCATTAAATTCCTCCAGAAGAAGAGTTTCTCACTTTTAATAAACATTAAACCCAACCTTAGTTTTGTTCACGGGCCTGTGTGAGCAGACCTTCTTTGTATCCTGATTTTTCCTCCCGTGGGTTTGCAGTTCTCCATTCTGAAATGGAGGGATTGAATGTGATTTATTTCATGGGGATGGTTTATGCTTGCAAGAGATGAACAGATGTTTAGAAAACAAAGCTACTAGTCACTAGTTTTGTTACAGCTACCCTAGTAATCAATTGTATGAATTTTACAGCAGAGCTGCATTGGAGTGAATGTTTCAGAGGCATTTCAATCAAAAGCTGTGCCATTCTGAGCTTGAAACACAGGCTTAGATTTATTTTTCCAGCAGTGCAATCCTCAAAGATTATACTTCATGCACCATTTTCAGGAATGTCAACATCCCTTACAAAATAGGAAGATGAGCGTTATTTCATGGAGGTGGCACAAAGTAATACAATAAAATGGATTTATTTCATCTTAATTTATTTAAAATGTGCGTAGACTGAACTGAAGTAAAATCTGTGAGATGAAATATCTTGTTCACAGGAATACATTGGGGGGGAAAAAAGTCAGCATTGTTTTAACTTGGGAAAGAGAAGGGGACGTGTGGCCTGTTTTTACAGGCATGGCTGGGTATTCTTTAGTGATAGGATTCAGTTTTGCATAGAGATTTAATTTTCCAGTGACCAGAAGTGCCCATCCACTGCAGTCTGAGCTGTCCTGTTTCCTGCTTGGCAATGCTCTTCAGTGGCTGCTCCAAGTCAGGATTTCTGCTTCTTTCCCACAGGCAGCACACAGTGAGGCTGCACACGGTGACATTAAGACACAACCTCTGATAATTAAGATTAAAGACAAAGCTTTCTCTTTAATATCACTAATATTAAGCACAGTTCTGAGTACAGAGCTGGACTGATCCAGTAGAACCAAATATATCCAAGCTATGATTAATCTCTGCTTAAAAACTGAGCAGTCTGACAGCACAGTAAGGCTTAACTAGATTTAAAAAGCATGGGTGTAGTATAATTTCTTTATTCTGGGTAGTAACTTCTCACACAGGCTGGGCTGTGTTCCCCAGAGTGTACCTGACCAGATCTCAGCTGATTTTCTCTAAAGCTGGTTCTCTGCATTCACTTTGATATGTGCTTAGTTTGTACTTTAGCAAATGTATCATCCCTCCATCTCCCCACTCACAGCTTTTCAATCTTTCCTCTTTCAGCATCTGGGTGAATTAAAAGCTGGGCTGTTTAGCTGCTTTTTGGAATGCCACCATTTTTTAAACTGAAAGTTTATACTACTGTTCTGATAAAGATATCACTTATACTTTTAACTCTCATGATACTAAATATGAAAAAAACAGAAAGAAAAACCTCAACTTCACCAAATTATTGCATTGCAAGGATTTGGTTACAAGGCAGTAACTGTGGTGATGTCCCAAGGTTGGGAGGAAGCACTGATGGTTTATATTTTGTATTAAAACTAGTATTTAAGCACTGCTTTCCATAGATGAGAGTAGCACTGATGTTTTTCAGATAATAGCTTTGAGTTTGTGTTTGTCAGAGTTAGGCTGAAAAGCTTCAGTGCCCACAGAAGCAAATATAAACTGTTTATTCCTACCAGAGGTAAGCATAGATTTTGGCTCTGCCTGTGTCAGCCAGATCTTCCTGAGGAATGTCATCAGTCTCCAGAGGCTTTTATGGATCTGAAATTACTTGAATTGTGCTGGAGTGCATTAAAGGGGCATTAAAAAGAGCTTTGTGTGGGTGGTTTATCTGCTTGCAGGGACACAAGGGTGTTTGTTACATGCAGACTACGAAGGGTCTCACTGTGTAAGTGGGAATGGCACTGAAATAAGCATGGGATTAACAGGGGAAAAAAAAAAGGCAGAATTATAGAATCAGAGTGTTAAAGGTTGAAAGAGGAGACCCTGGATATCACCTGGTCCCAGCCCCCTGCCACAAAGAGGATCTCTCCCCCTATCCCAGGTTTCTCAGAGCCCCCGTGTCCCACCTGGCCATGGACACCTCCAGGGATGGGGCAGCCACAGCTCCTCTGGGGTGAGCAGAGGCTGAGGAGCTGCACCAGTGCAGGTGAGCAATGTGCAAGAACCACAAACAAAGGGGATGTAAAAGGTGAGGACACAACTTAGATTGCACTCAGAGTTCTGTCACCCAACCTCTCCAGCCTTAGGATGGCTGCCAGACAAGGTGTGTGTTTAAGTATGCACAATACCCCTGAATCTGAAAAGCAGATTTTAAAATTTCCCCTGCAAATGCAGTGTTTAGTGTCCTAAGTAACAAGGGGTGGCAGCAGGATGAGATTACCTTGTTTCCTTTGAAGTGAACACACAGAGATCAGCAAGGTTTTTAGTGCTTTGATTGAAAGGTGGGATTGAATGTCCATGAATGAGAACAAATATTCAGCAGTTTGTTCTGAGCTTAGTTTCATGGCTTCTGAATGTAATTTTTTTTTAATGGTTCTGTAGCCTTGTGTATCTGGTAAGGTATTGATGAGGAAACAGAAGCACAGGGAAAAGTTATAAAGTAATTAGGAAAATGAAAGTAGTTACCTCTGGAGCCCTGTGTTCTTCAGAGTGGGCTGATCTTCTGAAGGCCAAATAGAGGATCCTCTTGAGATACCCTGGATCAGTGATGGGCATAAAATCAGGTCTGACACGAAGGAGAGTGGTGAAATAATGACAGATAGTGAAATAATGACATTGTGCCAGACTGAGAGAGCAGCAGTGGGCATGGCCTTGTTTGTGAGAAGCTACAGAACTCCAGCTGGGATTGCACACATGGATTTGGTTATCAGCAGGGAATTCTGTGCTTATCCTGGGTGTGTGAGGTGTGCACTGGGAGGATGCTGCAGTGCTTTGTAAGGATTGTGAAGCCCTGTGCCCTGCCTGGGAGTGGAGAGAGGTGTTCCATGCCCACTTAAATGTCCTTTGTGGCACAAAGATGGATTGGTGATGGTAAAATTGCTTTAGGTTGTTTAAAATGTTAAAGACCCCTCTCTGCCCTGGGCTCAGGGGGATCTGTGGGGTTGGGTGGTCACCTCGTGGAGAGGGAATAGGAAATGGTCAGGGAGTTTAAAGCCTGATTCACACAGCTTGAGCCTCCCTTGCTCCTGAGGAGGGCTCTGAGGTGAGGTTACAGGAGTTTAACTGGAAACAAAACCAGAAAAAAAGTTTATTATGGGCTTGCTGACCTGGAATCAGGGAGATACCTGAAAATACCAGGAAATAGTGCAAGACCACACAGAATTTCTCATCAGGTGCTTTTGGTCTGGGTGATTTCTCAAGAGGAATATATACTTTTGGCCAAATAGCCTGCTAGTTCTGGAAAGATGCAAATGCCTCTTGCTGCTTGGTCTATTAATTTGCTGCATGAGAGCAAATGAGTAGATTATTCTGTCCTCTATGCATGAATTAACCTGTGAGGGGATAGTATAGATGATTGGTTTTAACCTGTTAGTGTCTGAAAGGGATTCAGAACAAGTCCTGGATTTTCTGTTATCTTCTTTCATATTTTTATGTCCTAAAGCCTCATTGATGTTCAAACAAGAAATCTGTAATTACTTTTTATCCTCAATCTTTCATTTGAAATTTTAATATATACATGGCTAATATAGCAATGCAGTAACATAACTTAAAAAGCAGTTCAATTTGTATTTTATGAAAATCGAAAAAAAGCAACATTTTGGAACTTCTGTAGATATCAACGTGGTATTCCTTCAACATAAACAATTTCTATATATTATTTAGCATTTGAATTAGGAAAAGTTGAAATAGCCATGAGTTCATACTTCAATTGAGCATGCTAAAAATCATATGCCTCAATAACAAAACCCATACACCCTCAAAACAGATTAATAACTTTGTCACTGTTAGTGTGCCTTTCTGAGCAGTTATTTCTGCATTAGCTTCAACCTTAGCTTCAGTTGACCTTAGAAAAAGAATTCTGAATAATCAAAAATGTCACATGGCTTCGAGCAGGCTCTTGAATTTTTTTTTCCCCTTAACACTAAAAGAAATAATGTTACTGTACTGTTTCAAGAATACAATGCAGAAGGAAGGAAAACTCCTAGGCTTGCTTCAGTTTTAATCTGGAGTGGAATACAAAAATCATAACTGGGTATGAACAGTCATTGGCAAAAACTTCTATTAGTTTCAGGGATTGTGTTTTTCTGTTGTCACTGAGCTACAGGGACACTGGTTTAATGTGATGTATAGTGCAAACAAAATTGTGGAGCTGCACAGGGATGTTGGTTGCATAAATTCTTCTCTGATGTGTCTTGTGCACCCCATTTGGTGGTAGCAGCTATGGAAAAATAGTTAATTTCCCAAGAGAAGGCAAACTATACATGGTCAGTGACTAAAATATTTAATAGGAAAGCAGAATAAGGTGGAATCCACAGGCTATAGTGCAGCCCATTTTGTCACAGTCTTGACTCAACTTGGCTTTATGTTTTGTATAACACAATAACCAGAGGAATGTAATTAGAAATCCTCTTAGCTAGCTTTAGAGGAAAATATAACACAGGTAGTTCAAATAAATATATGATTTTTTAATGCTGCCTATCAGATAGTTTATATTGATATTGTGCTTTGTCTTATCCTTAGGATAGTCTCATTTGTTTTCAGACCTGTTCAAGTATCAGTTATGTTGAAAGTGGACAGAATTTCAATGTTTGCCATCTCATATTTCATATCTCATGTTTAACATGCTCATGTATGGAAGCAAAACTGAATTTGTGTTTACATGAGGGTACAGATAAAGATGTATGTGAAAACATCACATGCTTGTTGATGCTGTTACCATCTTAAAAGTCATACTGAGACTCCTGGAAATCTGGACAAAAATACTTTTCTGCAGTTCTTTGAAGTTCAAGACTCATAGGTGTGATGGTAAGGTGCTCTGAAACTGAGTTTATTGGCTGTTGGGTTAATTTTACAAGTAATTTTCTCATTTGTGGTTTAAGATACCGCTGACACCTGTGGTTTGCCTTTGCCTCTTACAAAAGGGACTTTGTTTTGGGTGGTCTTTAAAAAGTGATTAAATGTTATCAGGTGTAGTAAAGGAGAGAGGGTGGGGTTTGTTTGAACCTGGTTTGTCCCTAACTGTGATTTTTGCCAACAATAACCTGCAAGCTCTGGGGCTCCTGCACTGTCAGCTCTGTCATTTTGCAGGTCTGGTGCAGCAGACCTGGTCCTTCACTGCAGCTCCCAAAGCTGCATTTATCATGCAGACAGTGCTGCTATAATTAAATTACACAAAACCAGCCAAACACAAAGTAGAAGTTTTAATCAAAGGTACATTTTGCCTACTAATAATGGTGTTCAATCTCCTCACACAGCCTTATCTCCAACTGCCTTCCCTGTGTTTCTCCAGCTGCTTCTCAGACCTTGTCCAGTATTCCCTGTCAGTTTATTCCCTGTTCCTGAGGACTGGGAGAGCACCTGATGTCCTTTAACTTCCACTCTGTCATCATCTTTGAGCATGACATGTTTCACTTTCTGTGTACTTGGCCTGGGATGTCAGGAGAAGTGAGAAAATCCTAACAGGAAATCTCCTTTGAAGAGCTGGGACCTGTGCAGGTATTACAGATGTTGTGCCAGTAGTTCAGCTGTTCTACTGTTGTTAGTGTGTCTTGGTGCTGTGTCTTGGCTGTTTCATTTTAACATTTACATCAAAGGGGTTTTCTTATTTGTTTTCATTACCCTTATTTTCTCTTCTTGTTGTACAGACTATTAATTTTTGTTTTACTTAAAGTTGTAATCTTAATTTAGCATATTCAGTTTCATCAAGCATTCGTGTCATGAACAAGCCTCAAAACTAATTTCTTTTCTGTTTTGGTATATGTAGAGGTGCATTTAAAATCTTGATTTCTCTGCAGCTGATTTTAAATTGAGACTATGGAAATGAGCAAGTTCTGGCTTTGCTATTTTTTCCTCATAGGATTGTATTATCCAGAAAGTGGGGCTTTTCATGAAGAGGGAAAAAAAAGACATGAAATGGTGGGAAATTAATAATGTATTTGTAATATTTGTAAGTACTGGGTGTTTCATTGTATATGACTGGGCTAACACTTTACTGTGTATTTCTAGTCTTGCTTTGCTTGTTTTGCTTTCCACATTTGATTCTGAGTTTTACAATGAATTACTTTCTCCACATCCCTGCTAAGGACAGTCAGATGGCTCCTAGCACTTTTCTGTTGATCTTTGTTTTGAATATTTAATTTCTGTCTGAGACTAGGGACAGTGTCCACCCTGCAGTGTACCTTCCTTAGCCCATCTGGGTGTGTACCTGTTAAATACAGCAATGAAGCCATCAGTGTTTGGCTGTTCCTGGGTTGTGGCTTCTCTGCCAGTTTCTCCTCTGTTTGTGAGGCCATTGGCACATGATGGGGTCTGGGACACTCTGTCTTTTTTCAGCTAAGGTTCAGTGATAACCCCCCCAAAATTATGCAGGAAATTGGGCTGCCTTTGAATGAACATCCTGGAAAAAGGCATGTTCTTGGTTCCAATAAATGGTTATTGGACCATTTTCCTCAGTGGGTTGCTCCCTCCAATGGCAGCAATCCCAACTTGACATGAATCATCTTTGCATTGCATCAATTTTGCTATTTGTGCAGTGTACAAATTATTGCCCTTTAGTATCAAACAGTATCTTATCTAAACTCTTGATCAGAATACATAAGCAAATCCTACCTGGTTTAAAGTTTAGCTTCTTCCTGTACCTTTTACATTACCCAGGTTATTTATAGATTACCAGCTCCTACTCCACACTTACCTGATTTTTGTAGGATTCCTTCCAAGGCTTCATGATAATGAAACAACTTTTAGTGGTGGGCGACCTTCTTTAGCAGTAATTTCTTCCCCTGGGCATGGAAATCGATTTTGCTCATCCTGGTAGCAGAGGAGTCAAAGTCTGTCCCTTGCCCTGCCTGTCCCATGAGATTTTGTGGCCTGGCAGACAAATCATCTGCAGGCTGCAGCTTGTAGGGATTTCACTGTGGAGCATCAGGGAGAGCAGGAGGCTTTCAGGCAGGCTCCCTCTGTGTTGTGAGATACTTTTGTTCAGAACCAGTATTCACTGTGAGTTAGATTCCCAGAGCTGGTTTGTTTGGAGATGGGGGCAGCAGAGGCAAAATGCCCCTGTAGCTGTGCTGGCCAGCCTGTGCCCTGTGCCAGAATTCACCGAGCTGGGCTCTGCCCACACCCTGTGAGGGTGAGCCCTGGGTTATTGTCTGCTCAGAGCTACAAAACTCTACCCTCTGTGTCTATTTATATTTAGATATCTAAAGAGGGAGGTTTATGGGTAGCACTGAGCTGCATACACCCCCTTTGCCTGCATGCAGGCAGTCTTTTTATGATAATATTACATCCAGTAAATTTAAGTTCTGGAGTGAGTGCCTGCTGTAAGAAATGATATCTGCACTCAGCCTGACAATGGCACAGCTCCTCGAGTGAATGTGGCACCATCTGCTCCAAACAGCAGCTCAGTGTGTGCTGGTCTGGTGCATGTAGGGCTGAAAAGAGGAGTGGTTATGCCCAGGAATTTCTTCCTGGCTAGAGCTGGGAATTTTCAGTATCTTTGATATCCAATGTGAAGAAAATATGACATAATTTATCAGTAAAGTAGACAATCACACATGCTGTAGTAGCAAAAATCTTCTGAGGATTTACTGACTCAGATAAAATATTACAAGGGAACAGGCCAGTGTGTTTGACTGGGGAGACTTTATTTTGTTTGATTTTTGCATGTACAAAAGGTAAAGGGAAGGGATAGTAAAATTTGGTACTTTAGGAGATACCAAGGGAAAATATTCATCACTGAGTGGATTGTTTCTTTGAGGCTGGGCAAACCTCCATTCCCCAGAGACCTTTCATGGACACAGGGAGCATCAGTGAAATTGTTTGTGCATGAGGGGTGAGTGTTGTCCCTGAATCCTGCACTCCCCTCTGCCTCACTCAGTAAAATCACCTTGAGTGGAGTTTGTGTGTGAGAAATCACTTCTTGGGTAGCAGAATCACTATGGATAAGCCAGCTTGTAAGTAATAGTCACAGCTCTCTTTAAATTATGTGCATAATAGTTAGAAAAATGAATATAAAATAAGCTGTGAATATTCCCCTTAATTCTAACCAGCAAAACTGAAAATATTTCAAAGGGAATAGTTGTCCTATTCAGCACAAATAAACATATATTGGTGAAATGTGTGTTTCCATTTAATCTCTGTATTGATCAGAAGACAATTGATCAGCCAATATCCTGAAAACATTGAGAAGAAAAACAACAGGGAAAACACAAACTGTACTCTTCTGGCATAAATTAGCAAAAAAATGTGGTGTAGGTGTGATATACATATATATTCCTGTAATAAAGAGATGCCAGTGTAAGAAATGAATTATTTGTGCAGGCAAAACCCCTGCTAACAGGCAGTTAATGGAAGGGAAGGATAACAGAAGTGAGTTGGCAAACTAAATGGGTGAATAACCTGTGTATAAGGTTTCATGATAAACGAATCTAAACAGCAGTCATTAAGTATAATTTTAACAAGATCTCAAGAACAACAGTATAAGCAATTGAAGAGGCAACAACCCATGGTGGGACTGTAGCTTGGTTTTCCCTCCAGTGCTCCTGATAACACACTAATTGTAATTGTCAGTAACAACGTCCTGGGCGAGCAGGAGAGTTTCACCATCATCTTTACAAGAATGTGTTGTGAAAGGGCAGCTATAGACAACTCCACAAAGGAGAGGGGAAGGAGGGAGGCAGGAAAAGCTGCTGAAATGGATGGCAAAAGAACTTCAGATGGCTTCACAGAACTGAAATAATAGAGCATTGACAGCCTTCTAGTTAGAAGGCACAGAAATAATATCAAAAACAATGTATGTGTTTCCTTTTCACAGGACAATATTTTAAACCAAATCTGGCCCATGGCAGAGGGTGGAGTGGGATGATCTTTAAAGTCCCTTCCAACCCAAGCTATTCTATTATTGTTTTTAACATTCTTTAATCCCTTGCTTGACTTTTGAAGTTGATGTTTACTGGACAATATTAAAATAACTTCCTGTATAGACATTAGAATTACTTACAGAGGTTGTTCTTTTATGGAGCTGCTGACCCAGGCTCTTTGCTAAAGGGGAAGTAACTAAAATGTTGTCTTCTGAAGGACAGGGCTTTATAGTACCTATGAAAATGTAGCAAAACCTGTCACCCATAGGAGAAAGGATATTTAAGGAGAAGAGAATGATAGCAGGCAAATTTAGTCAATTGGACAGTGTATTTTAAAAGTGATGAATTGTACTGAAAACTTGGAAGGCTTCTTTGAAAACCATGTTGTACCCTATATTTTTAGGGGCTCAACGCCCTGGCAAAGGGGATTTCATACAAAGTTGCACGAATTTGGGAAAAAATAAAGCAAAAAAATGTTGAAAAGGCACTTAGCTTATGTTTGTTCAAGGTTCCTGGTGCAATGAGACACTGGCCATGTGAGTTCTGAAACAAAGGCTATGCAGTGAGTTTGGGAAAGAGCACAAAACGAGAGCAAGAAGGGATTAAAACTTCTCTGTTGGTTACAAGGATCCCATGCCAGAAGTCATGTGGGACTGTTTTAGTAGAGGTTTTAGACATGCAGGTGGGTAACAAGAAGACCTGGAGTTGTTACTGTGAATTTCCAAGAGATGTTTTGATATCATTCCTCATTGGAAGTTAATGAAATACTTAGGAAAAGTTTTTTTTTCTATTCTATTACATTATGACATATTAAGAACTTTTATAAACATTAAATGATTTGTGAAGGCAAGTACCAGGGAAAGAACACTAGGCTACATTGACCACTGAGGTCAATTATCACCTTTATTTTGCTTCTGTTATCACCTTTATGTTTACTACCTCTGGAAGCTTTTTCACACTCTCCCTTCTTTTGATTTTTCTGTAACAACTCAGGACAAGCCAATCTTTTTGTAAGTGCTTGAAAGGGAATTGTAATGGAGAGAGCCCTGCACAAAAGATATGAAGCTAAAGCAAAATGTTGGGTTTTGCTTAGTTGCTCTTTTTTAGTTCCCTTTTTTCTTCTAATGAATATTCTTAGTGAGAAGAAATAGTATCCCCTAGAACCGTGCATGAGACTTCATCCTTTTAGCTGAAGAGGGAATTAAATAAAGGAAGCCTTTCTGAAGGACCCTATGCTACTTATTTAGGTCATTTTAAACGTCAATATGAGTAAATGGGAGGTTATACATCATCCTTTCACTTGGAATTTACAGGCTGCAATGTGTAAATTCTGCCTTATGAGTTTCTTACAGCAGAGATTTGGGTTTTTTGTCTTATAAAAGATTGAGTGTGCCAGTGTCCCTGTGAAATAACAAAAAACAAATGAGTGTTTGTTTTGAAACCTAGAAGATAGGTTACAAAAGGAAGAAAAGATTGGATGATGATCCAAACATATTTTTTCTAATATGATGGAAGAAAGCCACTGGGTCTCTGAAGCTCATTTGGCCTGTATGTTGAGGGAAACAATGTCTGATTTCCTCAAATCTCACCTTTGCACCTCAAATTTGATATTAAATGTGGGGAGTAAAAAACCCAAGGCAGACCATTTCAGCCTATCAGTACTTGAAACCATTTTCTGTTTATTACAAGGAAATGGTTACGTGATTTTTTAAATTATGTGGATCTGTAAAGAACTGTAAAGTTCCCCAGACCCACACAAGTTTCAGCAAATCTCTGTAGCTCCTCACAGTACTGGGGGTGTGCTCTTATAATGGAAGCATCTGAATGAATCATCTGAATGAAGCATCTTTTAATCTCTGATTTAACCCCTCAGGTTGGATTATTGAATAGTTCCTGTGGTCTCTGGTCTCTAGAATTGCACACAAATTACAACCATACCAGAAAGTTGTAATTTCTTGCAAGGTCCATAGGTTTCTCCCTCCACCTCCAACCCCCTGCCCCATTTCTCTTTTTTTGCATCAGAATTTGAGGTAGAAGAAGACAGGTGAGCTGTAGGTTCGAAGCTGTGTTTGTGTGCTGGAAATCCCAGCCCAAGGGAAAAGTAGGAATGATGAATAAACTCATTTTAGCTGAAATGGGCACGTGTGATAGTCTGGGGGGCAATGGGCACTGGTGGGCTCTCTCTGTGCTGTGTTCCTGGGGATTCTAACCCCAGCCCTTCTGGGGGCAGCACTAGGCCTTTTGCCACTATATGGGAGAATAACTAGGATAAAAAGAATTGGGTTTGTTTTTTGCTTTTTAAAACTTGCCTGAAATTTCACAAGATGAGTTAACTAGCTTTTTTTGGGAACATTTCATGTGACAAAGTTATGATGCAGATAAGTGCTGTGGGAAGTTGCTTCCAAAAGGATTTCCTGCATGAAGCAGAGGGGAAAACAAGAAATACAAACCCTCCCTGGAACCTCCTGTTGTAGAAAACACATACATTTAGCTTTTGTTTAGTTTTTTAGATGTTCAATTACTTCCCCTGCAACAAACATTTTCAAAATATAGTAACCTATAAAGAAATGATCTTGCAAGTTACTTGCTTGTTTTATGCAAAAACATGCTGTTTGTGTTTAAATGACAGTAACCAATAATTGAATATCTGTAAACACTATCAACAGAGAACTTAAATAGTATCTTTGGAGTAGGCTAAAATTAGTTTTCATTACAACCTATTTGTAAATCATTTGCACCAAATATCTCAAGCTGAAAATGTAAATGTGTTTTTGTTTTTGCTGGAGAGATGAGGTCAGCAGAAGTCTCTAACAAATATGATTACTTGGGTGGAGGTGACATGATTTACTTAAATCAGGCAATTTCCCCATTAAAGCATTGAAGCCTCAACTCATAAAGACACTGCTTAGCAGATGCACTATTATGTCTTCTAGCATTTGTTATATTAGGTGATTTGAAAGAAAAGAACAATTATAAGAATGGATGTATTTCTGTGTTGAGTGGGGGAAAAAATCCAGTTTTTACAGCAGGGGGTGGCTAATTTTCAGCAGATAAAATAAGCTTGCTTCATAAAAGCTTCTTTATAAATATTGTACAATTAAATATGTATGTATATTTAGATTTATATTGCCAGGGTAGGACAATGCAAAGATGAATCATGTGAGTGGTTAGTTGTTTCTCACATTTCCCCACTTTCAATGCAGAAACAAATTTCTCCCTCCCTTCCTTCCCCACCCAATGGGAACATCACAGAGGCTTTAAACCTCAGCAGAGGCGGGGTTTGGGTTTGTTGTTGAGTTTTTTTCCTTTTTCTTCCCTGCCTTGCCATGCCATTTAAAACTAGGAAGGAGTATTAAACTGGCAAAAATTTATACTGCAGCTCTGCTTCTCTCCAGTGTTATGGGCTGAGCCAGAGGCCACACCATAAAGTGGGATTGATTAGCAGAGACTGTAGTTACTGTAGGAAGAGATGCCACATTTTGTGTGCATTCCATGGGCTGGGAGAGCTGAAACAGGAGAGTCAGGGCTGAATCCCTCAGCCTGAGCTCCTCCTGCCTTGGAGGAGGTGCCCAGAGATGTTTCCTGGGCTGTGTTGCTGCTGTGGTTGAAGCATCTTTTTGTTCCTGAGCATTTGTGTCTGCAGCTGGGGTCTCAGTGCTGCAGGCTCCAGCCCAGGCCTTTGTTCTGATCTAGTAAAATCCTTCCTTGCTCTGCTGAGGCAGATGAGATTTGATAGAGAGGTGAATTTTCTAATTAGGCCAAAAAATGGTTTATTTTATGGTGTGCTTTCTGATCATTCCTGTTTCACACATTTACAGTAAATCTGCTCCTCTATTTACCATGGTGAGTGCATTTGATCCAACCAGAACTGGGACAGTGGATCATGACTTCAGTAAAAGTTTGCAGGAAATTCAAGTGGTAAATGCTTTTGGTCTGCACCACTATTTTAGAAATTGCTGTGCATTTTTTTCAGGTGAAGCTAAATCTCCCACCCCCATACACTTGGTTTTGGGCACTGTGGCTCGGAAAGAAGACTGAAGTGGAAAATTCTCTCCGAGATTAGAAGTTCTGATCTCCTGAGCCAGCTGTAAGAGCTGAGTATAATGCTCAAGGCTAAAAAATACTTAGTAAAACCTGATTTTAATGCAATTAAGAGTTCATTTCAGGGCTTTATATGGGCATTATTTTGCAATAGAGAGCGGTAAAAAGATGAAAATCACAAATTGATAAAAGTTCATTTTGGTTTTCATGTCGCTGAGGTATTCCCATCAAAGGGACCATGAAAATATTCATTAGCTGCACATAAGTGGGTCTTGATCTCAGTGCCTGCTGCTTTGATTAGAGCTGGTGTAATTCCATGGTGCTCTGTTCAGAGGGACAGAGGGGCTCTGCAGAGCAAGAGAGGGGCAGCTGCAGCAGACACCTTTGAAAAGAGGTTGAAGGTTTTGATTGTCTGCAAAGAGGCAGCTGAGCATCCTTAAATATTCAGCTTTTACCCCAGAGCTCCTCTCCCAACACTGAGGGCTCTGAGCAGCCCCTCCAAAACAAGCAGTGTTGAGCTTGGTCTGACACCTTCTCTCTGATCTTACTGCAGCTTGAGGGTGGCTGAAAAGGTATCACTCATTCAAGTTTGTTTTTTCAAAATAATGCAAGGAATCTGGCAGATTTTATGGTATCAAGTTTAAGAGAGGTTGTTAAATTTACAAGTCTTTTTTGGCTTTGGGCATAAGGGAAAATAACTGGTTAATTCTGACAGTGAATATCTCTGGGTGTTAGAGAACGACATGCAAGACCTCAGAATTCAAAATAATTCAAAACAACCCTTTAAATTAAGCGAGCACTAATTAAGAAATTAAAATATTTGACTACCTCTGGAAGGGACACTATATAAAAACAGTGCAAAGCAACTTTTTTTTTTTTTTTTAATGTCAGTTATAAAACCATAAAGGCAGAGAAGGAATAAATACACTGAAAGCACTGATTAATCCCCCAGTGTTACAGTGCCACTTCATACTGTTGTAATGTGGACCCTTTCCTCTGATATTACTCAAGAAATACAAACAAGAAGCATTTATTATCTCCCAAGTAGTGTGTGCTGTAGAGTGCTGAATAAGGAAGTGAGGTATTGCAGCTGTTATCTTCTGAACTAACTGCTACTGCGTGTTCCATGACCAGCCCTGGCAGGGTTTTTGTTCCCATGGATGAATAGGCCATAAATCTGTCGGGGCTGACACCAGCAGCACTGCTGGAGAGTGTAAAGGGAAAATTTGCAGAGGAATCTCGTGGTCTTTGCTTGCCTGGAAAATGAGTTCAATAAAATGGAGGTGATCAGTGCTTATTTATAGGCCAAGCTGATACATCCAGCATTGGCTGTCAGGGTTTAACTTAGTGTTTCCTCATTTATGCTCACTCTGTAAAGCAAAACATGGCACTGTAAAAAGCTTATATAATGCTGTTATACTGGGCTAGTCACTATTGTCGAAAATAGATAAAGCAGAATAAAGGGAGGAAAAGATAAAGGAACAGATAAAATGCTCAGGAAGGCACTGGGAGAGGCTGGCCAATGCTAACACCCCGGGAAGGGATGTGGAGAATCTCACAATCATCTTGTGGAGCTGCTCAGGATTATTTTGCTTGAAGCCTGGACTGGAGGTGCTGTGTTAGAACAGCAGACAGATCTGGAGAACTCTGCTCTGGAAAGACAGCATGGGGATTTTATCCTAGTGGAGGAAAGGACTGAGGAGCTGTCTTTATTTTATGTAGGGTTCCCTCTAAAACCAAATCCTAAGGTATGCTGGAACTGTGTCTTCATGTGTATTCTGTTTTATGTGGGGGCCTGTAAATGGATTAGTGTGACATATAAAAGTGTTTAAGTGCAACAAATCTTAAATTGTCATTCACTGAAGAAGAGTTTTTAAAATCTTTTAAAGCAGGTGTTAACAAAAATCAAGTTCAAACCACACCCAGGGCACAGCATAGCCTGTACATAACAACTGTACCTAAGTTTCACCTGTAAATAATTCAGATCTGTTATGTCCAGCCCATCTGATGGGAAGCAGGAATGGCTCCATGTAACCAGTTTGTAAAATTTGCTTTGCTGAGTTAGGATAGCCATGGACTTGGAGCCAGAGCATGGTCACAGACACCCTGTGACCAAAAGTGCAAAGAATCTAAAAACTAGAGTCACTGGAAAATTGCTGTGAAAGACAATTTTTTTTGTCTCTCTCCTAATAATTTATCAATTGCTTTAAGCTTACTGCCTTATAGCCATACTTCTTGCTGTGTTCAAAGGAGTTGAAGTAAATCTACATGCTCATGTTCTTTTTCTTTGTGTTTTAATGCACTGAAGGTTTGTAAACTGGACTCTCTTGCCTTCTTTGATAGGAGTGACCTCTGCCTGAAAGCAGGGAAGAGGTGGAATAATTCCTCTGGGTAAATGAAGTTCATGCATGACATAATGATGCACTGGGGACACGTGGTGTTGTTTTGAATAAGGACTTGAAAAATGAAATGAACAGTGTTGCAGGACTCTGAGACACCACTGTGTTATTCTTTGGTCAGCTCTATTTCTGCAGCCCCAGCTCAGTCCTAAATATGGTTGAAGGCCAGGTATGTCAGAACAGTAAATATTTTTGTTTTCCTTCTGTCAATGGAATTTTGCCATGAAATGAGAAGCAGAAGTCCAGTGAAATTTTTAATCTTTAATTTCTTTTTAAGATTTTTCTCAGTGTGTGTATTCAATTAAAAGAGCACTGTAAAAAGCCAGAATTGCAGTATGTTTCTTTAAACTTGCAAATCCTGTTAGGTGTAGGTCCAAGTTATAAAATTGAACTGCCTTGCCTTGCATCTCTCTGTGGAAGCGAAAATATTTACTCATTTTTCTCTTTTCTGGTCTCCAAAATTTCTTTCAGTATCTCAATTAGTGCAAACTTATCAGAAAGAAAAGTACAATTTTCTTCTGTTATGAAAATGCTTATTCCAGTAGTAATAGAAGGTTTCAAAGACATTTTGGGCTTTTGCAACACACAGGCTTTGAAGAGAATTTCAAATAAGAATGCCAAATTAAGTGATAACACTCATTACTGGAGTGTTTCACATATCATTCAGACTTTCTCCAGGGACAATGCTTGAGTTATGTATAAAAATAATACTTGACCCTTAGTGACCTATTCCATTTCCAATGTCTTGTATCCTGTGATTTAATGAATGAGCCTGTAAGTTTTCTTGGTACACATAAAAAAATAAAATCCCAACAACCCAAAACACAACTGAGTGTGTTGTTACATCTTTTTAATTCCAAGAAAATCTGGAATGTACGAAAGGTTTCTGAAAAGGTCTTTCACTTATATGTTACTGAATTAATAGAAATGCTTTCTTTTTGTAACAATAGCTGATGAACCATATAAACACTTCTGTAGTGTACAGTTGAAGAATGGCTGCATGTATTTTGTTAGCAATGACCCTTGTGTTTCAGCTTTCAAAACAGGTATGAAATGTTTACAGTATGGTTATTGTTTCATTAAAACAAGTGTTTTCCTTTCCCTGAAGTTAATAGCTCTTAGATCTAAGTGGGTTTTTTTTTTCCTGAAATGTGTGTCTGGATTATCTTTCGTTTTGCCATGCAGTTCTTGTTCACTGGGGTGGGGATATTTTCTCCATAAAGAAAACAGGATTCTGCAGAGTGAAGTTAGAGTAGGTTGGAGCACTCCCTCATCAGATTGAAGACCCACAGAGACAAAGGCTAAACAAGTGATTTTTTCCTCATTTGTGCTTTTTTCAGTCAGGTTTTGGAAGAAGTTACTGCAGGGAATGTGCATGTACAGGAGATGAGTTTGTACTTTCTATGGTATAAAGATGCCTAAGTTTAGAATGAACTTCTAGGCATTTAGTACTGGTATTAGTAAAAATAGAAGATTCATACTTTCAGAAACAAAAATGAAGTTGTCTCGAAGTTGAGAACTATTTTTACTTGTGCATAAGTCTGTGTACATTTTTATTATTTTCCTAGAGTGTAGCTGCACTGTCTATGGGTGTTACATTAAAAATGACTGAAACTACTTTGGATCCAGAGTGTTGCAAATGTAGAATATGGAATTAAAAAAAGCAGCAAGTCAGCTGCTTGTGTTGAGCAAAGCTTAAGAAGTGAGGAGGACACAGACTTTTTTCTAGTGGAACAGGAGTTGTGTGGTGATGATTACTCACATCAGAGTGGTACTGCTTAATTACCTTCAGCTACAACTGCTGAATACAATAAATCACAGTGGAAAGCTGGTAGGTGCTAGTGACAGGCACCTGCTGCAGGATGAACCTCACTGGAAAGTGTAGCCAGGGATTGTGGGGCTGCTTTCTTTTTGTTTGTTTGGTTTTGAGAGCAATAAAGGGAAGGGAGGCCAATGAAGTAAGAATGTTATTATTTAAAATATGTATTTTAGTTTTGGCATAACTGCAATGGCTGAAGGTAAATTTGTAGCTGGACTAAATGTAGGAGCACAGTGTACTTTTGAAAACCCACGTGTGCAAGCACGAGCCTGTGGGTGCTGCACCTGAATGGGAATGTTTGTGGGGCAAGGCAGGATGGCACACTCAAGTGGCACAGCCACAGAGCCTGGTTGAAAATCCTGGTAATCCATGGGAGCAGCACTGTGTGACTGCATTAACACTTCACAATAAAGGATGGCAAGTGGGCAGATTTGCATGCAAATTAAATTTTCAACAATATTTCTGCATGCAACTTCCATTACAGTTGGGCAACTTTACACAATTGAAACTGATGACTAAGAAAAAGCATTTACAATTTAGAAAATTACAACAGCAATGCCTGTAATCACCCAGGTTAGCTGCTGAAGTGCCTCTAGGGGTTTGATTAGAAGGAGGAGAACCTTTAAGAGGCTGATGAGGCAGTATCAAGCACTGTGAATTGAAATAGTGAGAGAAGCTGTTATAGCCTGGATTTAGTGAAACAAATCTAAGACAAACCTATGTAATACAGACGACTTCTAATCAGTGGAACAGGATTTGTTCAATCAAACCATAAGGAGCTGTTAATAGTGTGATATTTATATCAGAACCGAGGCCACGTTTAACAAAATTGTATAGGCAAGACAACATTAAACACCCAATGGAAATAAAGAGTGGTTGGTGACATAAAGAGTGCAAGGAAAGGGATTCCATTCATTATTGTACCAGGTCCTGAGAAGTACAGAGAGTCCAAAACCTCCACAGGCATTTCCAACATGTGCCCATGTATTTTTTACTTTTGTAAAAAGTTTGGTTTGTATTTCCATCACACATACTGGGTTTTTTGTGAATTCTGTGTAAAGGGGAGATAAATAATGTTGAATAAAAACTCAGAATATACTGCCCTCTCCTGACAGCTGGGTCAGCCCTAGAGCCTGCAAGTAAAATATTTGGTTAATTTTTCTTACAAGAAAAATTGATGCTTGATCCTTCAACCTTTTGGTTATAGAAATCAAAAATGCTATTCCACTGTGAAAGTGTATTTTTTGTCTTCCATTATGAGAAAATAATGAGGATATTATTTTATATCCATACTTTGACCATCAGCTCTTCCAAAACGTATCTTTATAACATTTAAAAAATATTTCCCATATTGTCTGTTGTCAATTTACTTAGTTTCAGGATTGGCTCACTTACCAGATTGTTGAAGATATGTAAAATAATGACTGAAACTGCTGCCAAAGTGATAATGAAATTAGCCCTGGTCTTGCCCATAAACAGGGTAATTTTTGGGAGGGACACAATGATCAGTGATAGCTAGAAGTGCACAGGAGATTTTAAGCATGGGATTGAATTGTAAATATTGTATGGTAGAGGTTTGGTTGGAAGTGTTGTCAGCCAAATAGACCTCATAGTATTTTAAATTATTGAGTCCTTCCACATATTTTCAGGCCAGGTTGCATTTTGTGAAATCCCATTTACAGAAAGTGGTATAAGTGGTATTCTTTTTGTCTGATATTATCTCCTGACCTGTTCTTGGGCCATAGCTGAAAAAGACTGAGTGTAAAACCCTGCCATTTTTTCCACTCAATCTCAGAAGTTAGATGATGAGGAAATGAAAACCTTCTTGTCAATTATTTGGAAAACCTCAGTGAAGCTTTCTTTGCCTTCAGCAGGATCTGTCTGATATTCCTTTGAGAGTCAATGGCCCTATTATTTATGTAGTCTTTTTTCCTCCCCTCTCTCTGCCCCCACTCCCCTGCCCTGTATGGGATTGTCTCTTCAATTTCTACAGATGAAGAAGTTGTCAAGGAGTAGAAATTTCCATTTGGAGGTGAACACATTCTTTTTGTCCTATATAAAAGATTTCAGTGCACTACCTAAAACACCTGTGAAGGAATATTTTTGCTTCATGTATTATGTGTGTGACTTTGCTGCTTAAAACTTCACAAGTGGAGGGTGTAGTGTCTCCAAAGCCTTTCTTTATTCAGGGCTCATGATCTGATTTCTGGCAGAAAGCCACAAAAGCTGTGACTGGCTCCAGAAAACAGAGCTGGTCAGTGTATCAGGGCACTAAGGATCAGTGTGGCTGGGAGGGAATGATGAGGAAAACTAAGTTTCCCCAAAAATGGCAAAGTATAATGGAAAGATGTGCAACAGCTCTGACATCTTTCAGGAGCTTGGAAAAGGCAATTGCTGGTGGAGCTCTCAGTGGGCTGGATGAACTTGCACTCAAGCTTCATCCATTGTACATTCTAAGTTCAAACTTTCTGTAAGAGATTTTTGCTTTGCCTCTTTTGCTGAATAATAAACCATAAAATCTTCTCTTATATCATTTGGTATTTTTAATTTTTTTTTTGTCATGGTTATGTACCCTGTACTTTTTAAAATGTAGATTACCCGTCACACTATGCCTGCTCCCATGTTGCTGCTGTTGGTACAATACAAGCACATGGATGAGTAATCTGAGCTGGGAGTGTGTGCTTTTCCCAGCTAAGGGCTGTTGAGAGCACCTGCTCCCTCTTTCTCAGCTGTACCTCAGGATTGATGTTTGAATTCTGTTCCTAAGGACTGAATGTATCATATTTTCTACAATAAACTGCCAAGCCTACTTTAGTAGGCACTTAGCCACACCATCCCTGTCCTTACCCCATGCTGGCAAATTAATATTGTGCCTACATATATATGTATTTATAGTGGTGCTGGGTAGTTTTACAAATGAAAGTTTTGCTTCAGATGTTGTCATAACAAGTTTTATTAATCTAAAAATATGTATGCTAACTTTTAAATATGTGATACTGGTACTATTTTTGAAGCCATGGTGTTGGTGTTTTCCAACAAAGATGGGAAACGGAGGTAATGTGTGTGTATAATGTGTATGCATTGATTTTGGGCATATTTATGTTAAGAGCAAATAAAATAATGATTTCCTAATCTGCCACAGATTCTGCTCAATCTCAGTCTGAGTTTTGCAGCTCAGAGGTTTGTGAGGGCATCTCTGTTCCTGTTACTGCTGAGCTGGTGGAGATGTGGATCCAGAATACACAGCTGAGTTAGCTGGGAGTGAGGTGGGAGGTGGTGGGAGGTGGCATAAAACCCATTCAGTCCCACATGGAAAGGGGTTTTTATTTAATTAGGCTCTGACATTGCAGAAGTGTGCAGCAAACTGCTGTGCCTTGAGATGAAGATAATGTTGGCAGTAAGGAAAATGACTTCTAAGAAATTCTAAAAAAAATATTAAATTTTCAATGAAATAAAACATATTTCTCACTGTTAGATAACTCTGTTTTTTCAAGAGACCATAATTAATGGTTCTGGTAACTAATTTACCACTTCTAGCAAACAGTGAGATGCTGGACTGGTGACGGGTCAGCATTAATAGAGTTAATTGTGAACTGCATGTGATAATGTGATTTGCCATGGCACACTTTTCACATTTAATTATTTGTGCAAATTGTACTAAGAGATACTGTAATGTTGGTTATGCAGATTCAGTGCAAGCAGCATATTGGTGCAAATGCTGTTTAGGTGTAATTAAAAGAAAGATTTTTTCATTTCTAATTCAGAGGAGAATTGATTGTCAGGTTTTATGACTCCTAAAATGTAGCCAAGATGAGAACAAAAAACACTTACTGAAAAGCTGGAACACTGATCAATGCAAGTGCCATATTTTAATCCATCACTAATAATTTTATTTAATTGTCTCGAAGCTTTTTTGATATAAAGAACTGGGCACAAGAAAGGTGTCTGCTTCTCAATTTTATTACACATGTAAACAAATGATCATGAAATGAATAATACTTTAAATTAAATGGATATGAAATAGCTTTAACTCCTGGCTAGTCCTTCTGAGCTCTTTCTAATAGATTAGCAAGTAATTGGCAGGGTAGCACCATGTGATCTTTCAGCCATGTAACCACTGCACTGCCACTATTAGTGAAACCTCAGATTAAAGACTTACTAAGCATGGACAATACAACACAGAACATAGAGGATTTATTCCGGATTTTCAGCCAAAGATCATCAAGTGTCTGTCTCTGAGTTGGTACTGTGATCAATAAACCCAGCAGTGATAAAAAGTCTGGTTTTGCACCCTTTGTATTTAGAGAGGGGAATATTTTGAAAAGCTTTGAGTGTCTTAGGTGCTCTATGGTCTTCTGTTTTCCTCCTGCAATGCAACAGTGTCCTCTTTGGGCACAAAGTTGAAGTCCTGAGATGAGAGCAGGTGAGGTGGGAATTCAAGATAAGAGTTTAAGCTGTAATTTGCCATCATAGAAGAGAGAAGTTGCCAAGGATGGATACAAGCTTCCTCAAGTCACCAGCTCAGCTTAAAACCCACCTGGGGTCCTGTGGCAGTGCATGGTCTTAACTCTAATGGCCTTGGGGTAATCTTCCTTCTCTGCTCATGGTTCCAAATATGTTCCCTTTGTTAGCTGAGATCATTTCCTCCTCCCTCACATGTAAGCAAGGTTTTGCAGTAATAGATGGTTCCTGCTGAGAGTTTGCCAGGCAACACAATTCTCTAGGGAGGCTTAAAATGTCCTCCTCTTAAAAAATGTCCAATTTAACGGCTGTATTTAGGTGTTTGAGGCCATACAGTGTTTGCAACAACTATGATGGCTCTATTATGATAATGGAAGAAAGCTGCATTATGAAATAAATGCATTCTAGGTTGTCCTTGGCAACATAATGTAAGGATTGTTCTGCGTATTGGTACTAAAGAATCAAAAACAGTTTAGTAAGTCGATGTGAACACTATTTCTTGTCGTGTGGCTAATGGATCTACTGTTGTATTTGTGTTCTTTCCAGCTCTGCTGCCTTACATCAATGAAAAATTATGTTTTTTCTTCCATGCCACAACACTAGTCATCTTTATATTCAACATACTCCCCTTCAAATCTTTCAGTGTAAGATGTCTACCATTTTACTGGGTTAGAGTCATTTTCCTGGTCATTTTCTTGGCAGTAGAAAAGGATCATCTTTCTTGGTTATTGATGTTGCATTTAATAAGCTCACTTGAGTACAGTCATGTTGATGTCTAAACAAATGCACTGCTACTTTTTTTCTCTCTTTTTTTTGTGTGTAGAGCTGGCTGGAAACATGGCAGTCTGTAACTACTCTGGTTATGCTTCTGATTAAAGCAACAATAAATTTTTTGCCCTTATAGTATTTACACTCTTTCTAAGCCTTCTTTCCTTTCCCAAAAGCTCTTGCTTATGACTGGTTGGGCAGATTTAGGAAATGGTGAAAATTTTTATGATTAGCAGCCATAGTACATGAATAGTAGGCATTCTTCAGATTTAAAGAGGTCAAATTGATTTTTGTGTGTATGTGACAGAATTTGTTCCTGGGGTGAGACTTTGAAGTAAAATTTCAAAGCATTGACTAGGGGTGCAGCTCTGCAGCTTCTTATTGACTTTGTTCAGAGATCAGGAGCTAAAACTGCATGCTGCACTTTGAAAATTTACCCCTAAGTATTGAGTTCTACCTCAGAATAATTTTTTTCCGATAATTTAATAAACCCCTGAGAATGTGGTTTATAATGGAAATGCTGACATACTTAAACTTAATGCTAATCACTGAAAATTAGTAAGAGCTTAAACAGAACTTGGGCAAAACCTGCAACTCATAAGTATCCTGAAGTTAATTAACAGGAAACATCTCAGAAATGCATGATCTTCAGAAAACACTGTGTTGGCAGTGGCTCAGTCAATAGTAATATCATGTTTTGTTTTATTCCTCAGCCTTGCCATTGTCCTCCAGTTCACAGGAGAGTACTTCAGAGCACTTGGCTATTTTCCAAACATACATGTGCTTTGTGGAATTGAGCTTGTCAAACTTGGAAGCTCATGGTGAGGAACATTCATATGCTATAACAACATGATGGATTCTTTAATACAAAAGTGTCAACAAGATCAGTGCTGTTACAATCTTGTTTGTTTGAGTAGGACTGCAGGAAAGAACATCTTCCAGTCTACAAATTGTATTGACAGTATCCAGAACTGTGATTTTGGGTTCCAGGAGTGTTTGCTGTGTGCCTTCCTCTTGCTTCTTTATATTTCTACCCCACATGTCTCCATGATAAAATCACTGCCATGGCCAGCTAATAAACACCTTTGAAAGGAGAAGTGGGAGGGGGAAATATAAGAATTAGGAGATGGAAGATGAGTTTCGATTACATGGGGCAGAGGTTTGGGAAACAGACCTGAATCTCTGGCCCTGCAAAAAGGGCTGGAATTCTTGCATGTTGTGGTTGCTTTGTGCTGTGGAGGTGGTGGCTGTGCTTTGCTGGACTAGTTTGGAAGGGGATTCACTGATGTAATTGTTGGCTGTAGGTCTGGTCACAGCTTTTTTTGCTTTCTCTCCCATCCCACCTATTGTGCTACTCATACAGCAGCCAGTGAATAGAAAACAGTAACATCAGTATCTAAAATATTGTATTGTGGGTTGATAATCTCAGGTTTTAGCAAGCTAAATCAAAACATAGTATGTGAAATGCCATCTCCTTAGCAGAGCATTTCAAAGAAGAATTTGAAGCAGAATTATGTGCTTGACCTGTGGATTTTTGCAGAGCTCATGGAGGGCAGTGTGGGAGCAAGCATGTAGGTGAATTTGGAAAAGGAGTAAGTGCTTGTGTTTTCCTTTTAAAAAACCTGTTCCCCAAATACTGATATTTAATATTTTTTAGTCACAATGGAACTCATGGATGCCACAACCAATTTATACAATTTTCTGTAAGAAAAACAAACAAAAACTGTGCATCTGGACTGACAAGCTGTATGCCAAGATTCAGCCAGATGCAATTTGAAATGTCCAAGACATTAAACATGGCCTGAAATGGAGCTTTTAATGAAAGTGCCATCTCAGTCTCAGCTCTAGTGAATGCCAGTGTAACATTGCAAGGAATTTATCATGCTAGGTCCTAACTGTAAGTAGGCTGTACACTAATCTGGGAGTTAATATACTGAAAGTCTGCAGAAGTTAATGCTTGGAGGTGATATTTCCATGACATATCCTATCCTGCCTGCCCACTTGTTTATAGTAATGTATTTCTGATAACTACATAAATTTTACCAAACTTAAAGCCAAAAAAAAAGAAAAAAAAAGGTAAAAAAAGTAGTTGTGTGCTTGGTATGCATTGTTTTGCTTCTTTCATTAATTCTTGCTGGCATTGTGGATGCTCAGATGAACAATAGAGTAGCCTGTAAAGATCAATACCAGATTGCTGATAGTGCCTATCTATTCAGAGTAGATTATTTGATAAATGGTTTGGTCCATATGTTTTGACATTTGTTAGCTGTATAGCCCAGACCAACTGGTAGAACTGTAGTTTCATCATAAAAAGGAGGAGCAACAGATACAATATTTCCTTTTCTGTACAAAACTGATATAATGTAGTTTTAAAGCTGCAAATAGAAGATTCCACCAGAGAAAAAAAAAAAGCTCAAGCTGTTAAGAATTCACATGTATTTTTCTTAAGTTTTGCAATTAAGATCTATGAATACAGTATCTTTGGGGTTGACAGGATTCAGATCTCACAAAACTGTAGTCTAGCTGTTTTACATCAGTGTCTCTGTAGAGTGGATCAAACAGGTTCCTGGGGGAGCAGTCCCTTCTCTGTTCCCCCCAAACTTGCTCTCCTTTAAAAGTCTGGGAAATTTAATGAAAGCTGTGTAGAGACACGAACATCAAGAGCAGGCTCAAAAGTCAATGAAGCTTCAGGCAAACATCTAGAACTTTGTAAGAGCTCAGATTTCAGTTCCTAGTATTTAGGTCAAAATTCTGTGTTAGTTTTTGCAAACCTTTTTTCTTTATTCTCAAATTCCGTATAACATTTGCTCAAGTGCAAAGTTCTGCACTTGGTATCCACTTAAAGGAAGGACATTTTTCCATTTAAATAGTTGTAATCATTCAAGTCTTCTCTTTTTTCCAGCCTCAGAGGAAGAAACAAATCTATTTGCAAAAATCATACAGAGCAATATGTTCTTTAGATTGAATTGAAGGAATTTTTATAGTTAGTGTCTTTATTTCAAGTTGTTTATGAGAGAAATTTAATAATCAATGTGTAAGTAAAGTAATAATTTAAAAATGGTAGATAAACTTTTAAGTAAAAAAGCCCAGCCAAATTTAATGGCTAGAAAATGTTATTTTAGAAGTGGTTTTCAGCCCTTGTACAAGGAGACCCTGTACAGGTGAGAGGTAGCACTGTAATAGACATGGCACGAAAAATACAGCAAAAAATTATACCTGACACGCTTCAACTTGGAAAAATATTTTAGAGCCTTAGAACAGGTAAAAGAAAATGTTTGTTTCCCTCTTCCCCCCTTTTGTGACTCTGTTGACTTCATGCCATGAGGAACAGGGTGGTGTTGGTCTCTGGGGTTTCTTGGGGTGCAGTGCAGGCTCTGCTTGCTGAGCTCGTGGTGAAGGGGTCTAAACCTTGATCCTCTGCCCCTTGCCTCGTGTGACAGCTCCTCCTGTGCCAGGAGCCCCTTTGGCTGTCCTGGGTGCTGCTGTCCCCACTGGGATTTGGAAGATTCCCTGTGTCCACAACAGGACTGGGTTGGTCCCTACAGGGGAGTGAAGCAGAAATCACCTCTATGGGATGATTGGCACCTTGTGGATACTCTGGTGTGGGGCCTGTGTCTGGATCTCTGGGAGAGCAAAATGAGCTGGTTTTAATGGAATAGACTGCAAGGAAGAGAGGGAGTGGGATTAGAATTCTGGAATGTTGGCCTGAGAACAGTAAAGGACGAGTGAGGAGCTGGCAGTTTTCTTCCATAAAATACAGAAGAACACAAAGGGAAACAGTCTGAGCTGGGAAAGGTATTTCTGGGTAGATCCAGGGATAGATTTAGCATAGTTAAATACCATCCTGTGAATATTGCTCTCTTTCTACTTGTTCTGAACAACCAGGGGTACCTTTCTATAGAATGGTAGAAAATGGGTGTCTCAGGAGGGGCTGGATTGCTCACTACAAGGTACACATGTGTTATTTGCTTTTTAAAGAATGGTGACATGGTGTTTAGCAATCTATCAGAGGACAATATTTGTCCTGATTTTTTTAAGAGTTGCAGGAAGAAAATGTTAAATGTCACTTTCTCCTGTAAGTAATTGGCAGTAAGTAGATGCAAGATTCCTGAACCACTGCTCTCAGAATAATCTTAAAATAGCCACTTTCTTGTTTTCCTGGTCTATATATGAAACAGGTGTATTAACATATTAATGATCAGATGTTATATTTAGCTCTGCATTTTAAGAATCTTTAGCAACGTGGAAAAGGATGATTTGACAGGCTTAATTCAACACTGGGCAACAAATAAAGCTTATAATGAAATTAACATAAATCATTAGCATTAATCATTCAGCATTATTGATAGCCATATAGAGAAATGTATCACAGCCCTGGAAGTAAAGAAGAGAAGAGCAATGTTTCTTGCCAGCTGTCCTGATGAGCTATGAGCCCATATGGTAGTGGTATTGGCTTTCCTTTCTAATTTTCCTCCTCTGCTTGAGCTGTCAGGAGCCCCTTTCTCCCCTTTTCTTTTTCCACAGACTGCAGGGATAGAAGCTATGCTGTTTTTTTTCATAATGCCAGCTTTTTAGAGCAGGTCAGACTCCATCAACATCCTACTGTCACTAGCCATGTGACCAACATGAGCAAACCAGCTCAGTGACAATTAACATGCAGTCTACATTCATCGTTTTCAATTTGGTAACCTTCACTTCTGCTTATACTTCCATCAGCTCCAAGACCTAGGAAGAGTTTTCCTCATTGGGAAACAAAATATTCTTAGATTAGTGTTTGGAAGTCCTTTACTGGGAAATGTGTGCATTTAACATTTGTTATGGAAAAAATGAATAAATGCAGTTGTTCAGTCACTATTCCCTTTTTTCTTTTTGTGTGCTGTCTTCCCTCCACATCCTCCAGTTCTCTGTATGTCCCCCTGCACTTTCCCCTCAAAAAAGTGAAAGAATTGAGGTTAAAATAATAAACACTGCTACTACTGCTTGTGCCTGAAACATTTGAGAATCTGAAGTTTCTCAGTCTTCCTCATTTACCTGAAGCTCTGTGAAACATCAGGTAAACGTGGCTCCTGGCATTAAGGAGCAGGACTGACAATATATCCCTTGAGTTATAATCTCATAGGCACTGCATACTTTCATAGTTTTGGCATTTTTTCAAGTGTTAGACAAATCTTCATGATCAGCAGGGCTCAGGCTCAGTGCTGTGAGAACATGAGCAAAGGAGGTGCACTGGGGAGGTACCACAGAGGTGGAATCTTGGCATGGCAGTGATGAAAATTGCCTCCTTCTCTGTTGTTTCATATGTTTACCTGGTCCCCTTCATTTCTTTGTGGTGTATGAGCAATTGAAATAATTCTGGCTCATTTCCTAGTCAGAAAGATAAATAAAATGGCTTCAAATTTAGAAAACCGTGCATATGCAAACAATGTTTACATTTCTCTGATTTTTTTATGGTTGGTTCTTTCTATTTACCTTTAAAATGTTCAAGAATATGGATAATAAGCCCTTTTTGTTCTTAATTGAAGATCACAAAATATATAAGGGTGGTTAAGCACTGTCAGAGCATTGCAAGATAGTACAGTCCTGTCAGCTCTCCTTAAAATGCCTTTCTTTTTAAGTGTCTTGGTAAAAGGATCTGGTGCACTTAAATGTGTACTAAATTTAAGTTACTGGACTTTCTGTTGAATAATTGAATATCATTTTTCAAAGAAGAAGTTTCTGCCTTCTACTGCCATAAAATAGTCTTCATTTTCAACTTTGTTACCTGCAGAAGAGCACAAAGAAAACAGGTGTTGAAGGAAACACATATGGACCCAGAGAAGAACCCACACTTGGTCACTCTTGGCCAGTCATGTGTTCACCTCTTAAATTTGCATGGGGCCTTAATCTCCAATATAGAAATACATGCCATTCCCTTATGCTCAAAGTCAGTGTTGCAAGGGAGCATAACAGCCAGGACTGGTATCCTATAGCCCAGCGAATAGATCCTTTAATTTCATGGTTTAAAAAATACTTGAGTTGACCTCAGTATAATTCCTATATTTTAGTCATTTAGGTGTCATGGCTCAGTAATCATTCATTAACTATAGTGCTTTTCAAATGAAGAACCGAGATGAAAATTTTTCTTAATGATGACAAGTGATGTAATTTAGTTTTATTCTTATATTATAGTGGTGCCCGCTAGCGCCGCTGTAGTTAAGGGTCTGTCAGTGGTTCCATTATAAACCCCTATTTTCAGAGGGTTTATAATTCAAGAATTGATTTTAGACTTAAAACTGCCACCCAAGGTCTAAGTCCTGGAGCTTGTTTTTATATACAAATTGGCATTTTGGGGAGAAGAGGAGGAAAGGTTAATGGTTACTCAACTATAAGAATAAGATTGAGGGTTTTCTCTTTTAGATTTGTATTTGTTCTTCTATCATACTAAAAAATGCTTCATCCATCTCAAGGCCAAGAAAAAAGGCCACTATCAAGCACTTTATGACCAAAGAAGGGCTGCAGATCTTATTAAACACAGTATGAGAATTGAATCGGGCTGAGGCTTGTAAAAGCAGGCCCATGGCTCTGAAAATCCCATGACATTTGATCAGAGGTCGAAATCTCTTTGAGAGTAGTCATTTAGGAGATTGGGGTAGCCATGAATCAAGGCCTCCCCCTTCTCCACAGATGTGCTGTTCTGCCTTGTTGCCATCAAGAAACTGCTACAAAACCGGTGCTAATATTATAAAGGCAATTTTCAAAGGAGTGTAAGGTACTTATCAGACCCTAAATAGCATCTCTGGAATTGAGAATAGAAAAGTAAATATAACAGTGGCTTGCTAAAAGCTCAGGAGAGGGAAGGGGAATGAGTTGGTTCCCAGCTGGAGGAAAATGAGGACTGTCTTGGTGGAAATGGGAGCTCCAGCAAGGAACATCTGTGACTTGGCAGACGGGGGTTGGCTGATGAGAGGAGGGAAGGATGGGTCAGGAATTGCTCCAGACTCCTTGGAAAAAGGGGATCTACACACTGAGAGAATTCTGAGCTGAGAAGAAAGGGGGATGAGCAGCTTCAAGAGCTGTCTATTGGAAACGGCAGTGGTGCTTCACTGGAATTATGTTATTAAAACTAATAACAAATTTAAAATAATGCCAAAGAAATGGGGGAGTTATCATTTGTTTACTTTGGCTTACCTGATGGTCACATATCACTCTCTGAGTATTTGGATATTACCTCATAGGCGTGAGAATTTAACAGGTGGAAGCAGAACTTGGAAATATGAAAATTTTGTATTTTTATGCAAGATTTACTTTGGATTCTGGAGTAGAGTGGAATTTATGGTGTAGGCTCACTACAGGTGCATGTGGTTTTTTTTTTTCCATGTAAGAAACAAAAGAACTAAGTTAAAAAAAATCAAATAGTTGATTTCAATTCTTCTCCAGCAGAATTACTTATCCTGTATCTATTGGAATTATTTATGATTGATGGTCCTGGGTTTTGTTTCTGGTCCAGGTTAGCTGTCAGAGATGTTGCTCTCAATTATGGATGGATATATGAGAATTGGCAGCTGTTAGATATGCATCTCTCTCCAAAGAGAAAAAGAAGCATGATAGATTTTGAGGATGTAAAGTTTCAGACCAGTTTTGTATTTCAGAGTGACAAGGTAGTGGGTTGTCTAAAACAATGTGCATCAAGTAGACTCATCTATTTAAATACCCACAATTATCCTACTGAGACAGCTGATCCTTTTGATCTTTAGTAGCAATAATTTTTACTCTTTTCTCACAATCACAAAATGAAAAATCTTCAAGGTAGTCCCATAAATGTTGAAAATAGTTTTTTTCAGTAGTTAATAATAAAAACCTCCCACTAGATCCAAAGGTATCAATGTGCAAGGAAAAAAACCTGTTTAATCTCATTTTCATCTCTGACTTTAGAGAAATTCTTTGTTTTTCCTGACAGCTGCTGGCATCTCATCACCCATTTCAGTGCAGTGTGCTGCAGGGAGGATACATTTCTGTGCAGGGGTGTAGGAAGTGGATATTTCAGGGATCTGTCTGGTGCTGTATCATGTACAGATGCAGACCTGAGCCTTGGTTAGGGGAGCTCTGCCTCTGTGGCCCCTTGTGCTGGGCTCTGTGCAGGTCTGAGGATGCTTGGGCTGGAGAACGGGGTAAGATGGGAGAGAACACTCCAGGACTGGTGGTTAAAAGCAGGTGTAGTCATGTAATGATAGATGCTGATGTAAATGTAGGTTTACCTTTATTTTCTTTAAATTTTAGCCATTTATAAATCATGAAATCTGCTGGTTTTGGTTATGGCTTTGTGTGCAGGTGTGTGCTGAAGCAGTGCATGATACATTTACACTGACTTTTACTGTGCATTAAAAAAACCCCTTAAAATTACTATATTTTTTTTTCACTGAAAAACTCCATTGGAAGTGTTTTCTGTTTCCTAAATTGGGATTAACACTCCAAAGAAGGTAATCTCACCTTGTACCTACCAGAACTAAATTTAAGCTGCAGAATGGCATCTCCTTCTCTCAGATAGAGTTATGAAAGTTAAAATGAAACACAGCTTTTGATTCACCATGGAGTGCTAGCTTGCAATTCTAGCATGTAATTTTGATGGAGAATAAAATTATAAGCTTCCAATTAGACTTTTGTTGTTGACAAGAAAATATTTTATCATTTAAAGCTGTTTTATAATGAAGAATATTTTATTTTTTACTATCTGTCACTGTGTTTTGAACTAGCCCCATTATATTAAAAAAAGATATTTAATGACACATCCATTCCAAAATTTGAAATCCTTTTATCTTACCTTTTTTTAGCATAGTTGTGGTAATATCTGAAAAATTTGCCAAGTTGTGGAAGTAGTAAAGCAAAAGTAATTTTTGGGTAAGTTCTGCTAACTTTTGGATAAATTCTCCATTATGGAATAAAACTAGTTTTGCCAAAGAGTTTAGTATTAGTTTGTAACTAATCAAACACCCCAAGATGCTGCCTGATGATTGTTTTTATCCTAAGGGTAATAATGTTGTTTTTCTTTCCTGGGAAAACATGTTTAATTTTTAAAATTATTTTAAACCAGCCCTAGAATGAGGCAATACAAGTGGCTAATGGATAATGGATATATGTAGATTTTGTCACCTGGGGTCCTCTGTAAGTGCAGGCAAAGCTCTGCCCACTGGTAGCTGCATTAACCTGTAAGCAGATATTGGCTTTGGTTGTGTGTGGGATCTTTGAACACTGCTGGGTAAGGAGGGGTTCAGTGCTGATGGCAGCAAAGCTCCTGACTGCTGCACTCTGTCTGAGCTCTCCCTTCATGTTATATTTAGGGATTTCACAAACACTCAATTTGTTGGTGAAACCCCTGGTAGGTTGTGGAAACCCCCCCCCAACAGGGATAATACCCTGACACTGAGGCACATCCCACTTTGTGAGAGTGATACATTTAAATATTTGGTGTATTTGAATCAATCTTCATCACTGATTTGTGTCTTGCTACCTGGTTAAAACTAGAGTGGAAGGTCAGGCAGGGTGACACCATAGAAGTTGCACATATTTTGGGG
>VXBR01002801.1:1285341-1328020 GCA_013400215.1 Cisticola juncidis | reverse complement strand
TTTTTTTTTTTTTTAACTTGTGTTCCTGTTACTGCTAAATGAAACTCCCTACAGCTGCTTTGGGAGAGGCTGTGCTGTTGGAGGTCTTCGATTTTAGCCTTATCCCTTTTGTTATCATATTTTGAGGCATAAGATCAACATGGAATTTTTTTGTATGTGACTTCGGGAGTTTTAACACTTGAAACAATATGTATTCTTGGGTCTGAAGGACTGATTTTTTTGATTACGTTTTTTTAATTCAGAACCTTTAGCCTCCTTAGCTTTTATTTACACAAAATTATGCATGTAATTTGCCGATTCAAATGGTGATAAGGGTGCTGCTTTTGCTGGACAAATAAGCTTAAATTTGCACCCTCATTCATATAAAAATGTGACACATGAAATGAATTGCTCCAAATTCTGCTGGAGCAGAAGCCTGGTGAAGCACAGGAACTTTAAAAGTGCACGTATGTTTTGTTAAATCTGCACAACACGACACGCTGTGAAGACAGCACTCAGCTGCATTTGCTCAGAGAGCACACTGATAGACAGATGGGCTTGGAGAACAGAAGTGACAAATGTCATAAATTTCTCTTAAAGAAAAGTGCTATCATTTCTGCTACTTGCTTACATATGTTTTCAAGCATGACTGTCTTAAGTGTTGCTAAGTTACATTGCACTGATAATTCAGTTGCACCTTGGGGCTTTCAAGCAGGGGTTAAATCCTACAATTCTGTTACTCTGAGTTTTCCTACTGATTTGCACTCAGCTGAGGCAGTCAAAGCAAGATTGCTGAAGTGGCCCTGCTCACTGGACAGGTAATTACACTCTGAAAGAATTCAGGTTGTCATGGTTTGTTTGGTCTGTTTGGGTTTTTTTTAGTTTTCAGTTGGAGCAGATTGCTGTGAGTGTTGTCTATTTTGAAAAGGTTTTTCTGAGCACAAGTATAAACAGGCCCTTTTTTAGGTTGTTCTCACTTGCTGTGAACTCCTCCTAGCTCAGGAAGTTGATCACTTCTCTCCTGACTGTTCCCTGAGAGCACTGTAAAACACACTAATGGAATCTTGCCTACTCAGGTGTATTTGCTCTGGGGTTCCTTTGTTAGAATCCCCTCCTTTATTAGAGGAGACCTTGTTCAAAAGAAAAAAAAAACCCAAGGGAACACCTCCCTTGTGTTATCTTCTCCCATTTCCTAACCTCAAAGTTATCAATTGAATTTCTCTTGTACTCCTAAACCACCTGACCAAGTGCTGCCTCGTGCAGTGTAGGAGGGGAGAAAACAATCGAGATGTCCTGAGATGAATTTTCCTTCAGGAAAGGTCAGGTGGAAGGTTAAAGGTCAGGTGGAAGGTTAAAGGTCAGGTGGAAGGTTATTCAGGCTGGCTGAACTTGCCCAAGGCTTCTGCTGGCCACCACTCCTGAATGAAGGCTTGGGATCATGCAGCTGCCCGTGTGTGTAGTGCACAACTCACTCTGGTTGTGTTTATAGCAGGGTTTCCATCTGGGACTGTCTGGATATTTGTTCTCTCCTGAGCCTATAAACTTGTGGTGATGTGATGGATCTTCCTATTCAGTCTGAGGAGTGCATTAACTTTTCAAACTGAGAAATACTTTCTCCCTCTGACTAGGAGTGTTTACTGTGTTTCCAGAGTTGGTTTGATGGGAATGTAGATAAGTCCCCACCTAAACCAAGTGACACTCAGGGGATGTTATGAACCCGGGCAATTGGCTGTGACAAGTGAAAGTGGGAATTATTTCTCTTTCTTTTGCCTGAAGAATTCACAGGTTAAAGAGCGAGATAACTTGTTTCTTGTGATCATTCCCCCTTTGTTTCTTCAGTGAACAGTGCCTTGAATGTGTACAATTTCCACAGGAGATAATATGGGATACTTGAATTTGACTTGGCTCTCAACTTTGTGATTGAATACTAATGTTAGTATGAGACATGGGGAAGGAATGCTGTGTAGCCTGTGCTCATTAAAAGTAATTTTCAAATGTAAAGTGTATGATTATGACAGTGATTTGTCACATAGTAGAGATCTGGAAAAATAAAGAACGTTTGTTAGTATGCTTTGGAATTTTTTTAAAAATAATTTTGTAACTAAAGTGTGGTCAGATAATTACTGCTACCCTTTGAAGCACTGACAAATATAATGGCATATTATTCAGGGCAGGAATAGTTTTAAGAAGGAATCCAGGAGCTTTCCATAACTATTTACTGATGACAAAAGACAACTGAGAAATGGAAAACTGTAAATGTGCAGAGAATATGTTCAAATACAACCCCCATGGAAATCTTCTTTCTCTTAAATTTGGTCTTATGGTAACATGTACAATGTATGATTTCCTCTGGGATAATTAACAGCACTGATGTGTAGGGAATAACCAAATGACTTGGTCCAGCATGGCTGTGGTGTAGGTTGTGCAAGACGTTTATAGTCCTTGCAAGGGAAATACATTAAATGCAGATTTTTTTCTCCTTTTAGGCATGGTATTCACTAGGTATTTTCTCAGTAAAAGGCAGTGTTGGCCAGAAGGTAACAGTAGTGCACCTGACCTTGGTGTAAGTTAATTGTAGCTTCTGCTAAGGTGCTGTCTGCATGGGTAGCTTTATTTTTTTTGGTTGTTTTTTTTTTCTGTTGTTGTGCAAGTGTGGAAGGCAAAAAGCTGAGGCGATGACATTACTGTCACCTGCTTAAAACAGTATGAAGTTCTTCAAGAATCGGCATAATCTCCAGGGCTCACTGTTTTCCATGAAAGCATTTATTTCAGTCAAAATACTTCACGTTCCTCTCTACACAGACATTTCAAGAAAAGTTAAAAACATGCCATTTTAAAGGGAAACCTTACCTTTCTTTGCAGATATACCTGCTTTTAAGTAGATTGTGCCATTGTGGAATGCAATCACAGACCTTATTAGGTGCACAGGATTCGTATGGAAGGTAAATAAACTGAGGTGCCTCTAATAAAAGTTGTAATTGAAACTGTTTTAGATTGGTAAACAAGACTTTCTGTTCACCTTCTTGATTTTTAATTCATTGTTTTATCTAACATCTCCCTCAGTAACCTACCCTTTAATTCTGTTTAAATTAAAACCAAGATAACGTCTCCCTTTATTTCCCCCCCTGCTTTATTTTATTTTATGCGTGATTTGCCCTCTCAGAGCAAGGGGAAACAATCTTGCCCATCTGCTTGTAAAAGCATGATGAATCTTTTGAATATGCGAGCGTAGGATCTGTTGTTCAAGATGTCATGTTTTTCCCTCTGTTGTTAGCTGGGAGACAACACGGAATACCCTGATTTACCTGTGTAATCCCAGTGTGTCTCAGGTGCCAGGGCTTGCTGTTGAGATCAGCATGTCTCCTGTCAGAAGTGGCTGGAGTGAGACAGGGACGGCGCGACCACTGGGCGCAAAAAGCGGCAGAGGTCAGGATTCAAGGACAGCCAGCGTGGCAGTGATGTGGCAGTGACAAGTTGTCAAGAGAGCAAATATGAAAGCGGGGTTGGGAGGGAGGGAGAAGGAAAAAAATCTTGTCATTGCTGATGAAATATTCAGCGTAGCAGGTAGCGATGGGCTGAGCGGGTTGCACTCATGAGTTTGGGGATTGCTTGCAGTGGAGAGCTGTCCCGGGGCTGTGAGTGCTCTTTGATGGCTCTCCACAAGACATGCCCAGCAAAAATTGCCTGCTTTAAATATTTGATTAAATATTGCACTCCTGTTATAGGAGTAGCACCGTCAGGCTTGGGTCAGACACCTTTTAGAGCCCTAAACTGCTGGTAAGTCATCCATACAGATCCTTGAGTTGCCATGGCGTGATGTGACGCAGAGAAATTTGGAAGGAAAACTGTAACTGTAATGACAGTTCCAAATGATCATAAATAATCATCATTAACAACTAAGCTGTGTAATTTTGTTGGTTTGTTTTCAGACACATTTAATTTTATTTTTTACTTTTCATACAGTATTGAGTTGAAACAGTTCTGTTTGTGGTTCTGTGTATTTCATAGTATATGAGATAATAGAATACTTTATTTGTCCCTGAAACAGACTGCAGTAACTTGGGGACTTTCATCTCCTGACATATTTGCAGAATTCTTGATACCAGTTTTCTTAATGGTAAGAGCTTTTCACTTCATGCACATTATTCCTTGGATCAGCAGGACTTTCCCCAGCCTGCATATGTGTACATGCACACTAATCCTGCATGTATATGCAGAATAAATGTTAATTTAAGCTTGATTAGTGTAATCTCATTAAGAATAAATACTACAAGAAGTGTGTCATGATTCCCAGTGAAGTCCTTGAAGAGCTTGCTGTAATATGAGGAAAAATGGTGTATTCCTCTGCTGCAAGTATGCCTGAATGTTCTGCTATGTGGGATTTAGCAATTTAGCAATCATAGTTCTTTTTGTTAGTGAGCCCAATTGTTCTTAAATTAGTAAATAGAATCCAGTGCCTTATTGTGGATATACATGGAAAAGTGCTTTAAATATATCTTGTGTATTAAATTTCTTCAGGGTGTACTTTTAACTGCCATCAGTTACTTTTTAAGTTTAACTTTTCATTTTTTTACATGAGTGAGCAGCTGTATATTGACAACCAGTGATGCTGACGGGAGAAATAGAAAGTTCTCTTTACTATCCTACTCTCTTCTTTCTATATAAAACAATCTAATTATTTTTTAATTCATCTGCAGCTGCTTAGGTTATGGTTGTGGTAGTAGAGGGATAGAAGGAATGAAAACAGCCCAAATGCATAGTCAATAAGTCAGTATTTAAAAATGGATAAAATATTACTTTTTAGCCTTACAGAAATAGGTTTAGTTGCTTGAGAACATAGATGGAAGGAAAAATTCCTGAGGCAAAATGGTCTTGGAATGAAAAGAGAAAACAAGCTTAACTGAAAACAAAGCTATGAAAATGTTCAGTGACTCAGTGTGGATTTATCCCATGAAGGAGCAATATCGCTGAAGAATAACCTTAGGAGCTGAAATATAAAAACAGGCACAAGGAAAATGACAGGAGTCAGTGTGCAGAGTGACTGAAGGAGGGAGGCTCTGTCAGCTGGCTCTGCCCACCTGAGGGTGGGGAGCAGCAGCATCTTTGCCCCAGCACCGCTCTGGGGGCTCTGGCACTGGGGTCTGGAGCTGCCAGCTGGCTCTGACTCTGCCATGTGCCCTCACCCCTGCTGCTGCTCACTGCAGTGAGAACACACAGATGCCAAGGGCTTTTCAGTCAGTCTCCCTCCACAGTGCCGTGGTTTCCAGGTAAAACCAACAAACAAACAAAAGTGAGAGAGGTTTTTGGGGTGGACTAAAGCAGAAGACCCCAAATGATGAATGTTGAAACTCAGCAGAGAAGTTATTCAATATTGATAACCTGGGTATGTGAGATGTTCTTTTCTCAGCATCAAGCTGGCATCTGAAGTGTGTCTGTAAAAGGGAATTTGGACTCCGATTTTTAAAATGCAGATTTCCAATTTTTTTTATTTTTTTTTATTTGTAAAGTTTCTTTGGAAATTGTAAACTCATGCTTCCCATTAATGCATTAATGGAGGACCTTTTCAGTTACAACATTATGAAGTAGAAAATTTTCATTCCTTTCAGTTCTAGAAAAGGAGGAATGAAGGACACTCACCTTCTGCTCCAGAGGACAACTCCTACCCCTTTGTACCCCCTCTATTTCACTGATTGTTTAGGCACCTTGTTGGAAGGTTTACATTTGTGTATATTCCTTAAAAATGGTGAGAACTACCCCTTAGTAAGGACTTACACACACACTGATTGACCACTTAATTTTTGCTGTTATAATGGCCGAAATTGAATTATTTTTTTTTTGTTAACATTTAGAGCCTTTACACGCTTCCATTATGTACTAGGGGATGTGGTGTAGCCTCTGGTCTTGTCTGAGTTAATGTTCTTGCAGTTCTGTGAGTTTGGCTCTGGCAGAGGAGTAGCTGAGTACCTGCAGGTTTTAGACACTGGTTCCTGACTGGTCTTGCTGTCGCTGATCTTCACCTTGTGAAGGCTGCTCTCACAAGCTGCTTTTTCTATGAATAAGTGATCAAGTGCCAGTCAGTGCTGTCTTTAGGGTCACTCTGGAATTCAGCTTTCTAAAAGATGGCTGGTAAGGGATATTTTCATTCAGATGGGAATGAAAAGTTGCTGCAGCAATCTCATGTGTATTTCTCCTGTGCCTGATGCAAGCAAAAATACTGGGAGAGACAGAAAACTCAGCTTGTCTGGAGCTTATTTACTTCTCTGGTTTTAGAAATCATGAATGTTGTGCCACCTTGTGAGTTTTACCTGAGAGAACTCACAAGTCCTACCGGGTGTCTGTGTACATTACACAGTGACTGCTTTGACATTCGTGTGGAGAAGAGCAGCAGTGATTGTTTTGTATGATCTCAATAATTTCCTTATTTTAAGGCTCTGACTTGGTCAAGTATTTAAGCACATGCTCACTTTGCTTCATATCAATGAGTTTGTTTATTTTTTATTTTTTTAAGACAGCTAAGAAAAATTAGAGGCCTTTAAAAATCTAAATATAAGTCTGTAGTGAATTTGGCAGAACCATCATTTTGCCTAATCCTATGACTGTTTCTCAGCTCTTGTTTGAGTCGTATCTTACAGGAAAAGACACCTTGTAGGTAATGTGTGTCCTGGCTTGCCAAGCTGCTTAAAAAAAATCTCCTGTTGTCTGCACTGTAACACTCAGCAGTGTGTATTACTAATAGAATAAAATGAAAAATGTATTTCTTTAACACTGTCATCTCTCTCTCTGACATGCATCTTGAGGTGATTTGCCAATGCTCAGTTGTGTAAGTGGCTTACAGAGGAAAATCAGTTAGCCTCTAATGTTATGCTGATGCATGGCCAGTTGCTTGAACCCATTAATGAACTAATCTCTGATACTCTAGTAAATGGTATTCTTGCATTTGGATACTGCACATTTTGTTCCAGGTAAAATCAAATTTAAAAAACTATTTTAAATGGATTAGGGCCCTTCTCCTACCTTTTTCTCATATGTACTTTGAAAGAAATTAGGAAGCTTTCTATCCAAAGCAAAAATATTGTTTCTTTTTCTTTTTTCCATGCTAAGGTACGATTACTGAAATCTTCACTTTGCTTTTGGCTAACTACTGAAGCTACATAGCATCCTCTACACACAGAACAACCTTTTAAAACAATATACCAGGACACTTGTATTAAGCTCTAGGTAATTTTTCTTTATTTCCCTTTCTATCATCACTGATTATGAAAATAGTTTTGTGTAAGTACAGATTCTCTCTCCCTTATAATCAGCTACCTCCTGCCTGATTCCTTAATTAATGACATAATTCAGTGCTCTGGACATCACAATCACTTCCAGGGTAGTGAAATATGATCAGAGCTGCCTGGAATGTGTGTAGTGAACCCCCCCAAGCAAAGGTCGTGACTCTGTTGTGTTTTCCTATCCACAGAAAAAAAATGCTCTCAATCTGGATGATTTTCATCTTTAGATTAAAGAATGAACAACTGAAAACCTCCAGGGAGAGAGAATAGGTATAAAACTTCCTAAAAACAGCAAAAGCTCTGGTAATCTTCCTTCTTAAGCTGTCTCAGAAGTCTGTTTCTGGGCAGTACTATTTCTGCCTGGCAGTACTGCCCACTGTGGGACAGAGGTGGGGAATCAAACCTCCATGTGTCACCTGTCTCATTTTGGTGATGTGATTTATTATTTTTATTTTATTTTATTTTGAAATCTGACAGGTCAGTACTGAGGAGTCCCAGTGTGTTCCACTTTGCAGTGTCAAACCATTTGTCAGCACTTCTGTCACAGTTTAACCCCAGCTCAGCACCAGCCAGATGCTCACTCCCTGCTGAGATGCTGGGACAGGGAGAGAGGCAGAAAGGAAAACTGGGAGAGCTCATGGGTTGGGCAGTGTAAACACAGTGTAAAGGGTAGAGTAAAAGCCATACACACAAGCAAAGCAAGGATTCCATGCTCTAGGTGCTGGCAGGTGTTCAGCCTTCTCCAGGAAATCTGGGCTCCATCCCACACAGCAGGGACCTGGGAAGGCAAACACAATCCTTCCCATCCTGTCCCCTCTCTCTGTCCCCTCCTTCCCCCACATTTCCAGCATGGAGGTCAGACTCAATGATGTTAGAGGTCTCCTCCAACCTAAATGATTTTATATGGAGTGAAACACACCTTGGGTCAGTTGGGGCCAGCTGTGCCAGCTGTGTCCCACTCCTGGCACACCCTGGGGCAGTCACTGCTTGGCTGCTGGCAGAAGCAGAAATGGCCTTGCCACTGTGTGAGCCCTGCCCAGCAAGAATGAAACCATCTCTGTTATCAACACTGTGTTCAGCACAAAGCCAAGGCACAGCCCCACAGCAGCTCTGAAGAGAATTAACTCTGCCCCAGCCAAACCAGCAGGCTTTGCCTGGAAGGCGTTTGGCTTGTCTGGTTAAATGTCAAGGGCAGGAAAGAGAGCAGTTAGTGCTTCACTCCACAGGAACTGACAACCAGCAGCTGGAAGGTCTGGGGTGTGTGTGTGGGGAAATCCAAATCCTAAATTAGTTCAGTATTTCAATGGAGTTTATCTACATCACATATATTTTCTAGTATTTATATTTTCTTCTAGTCTGGAGAGATGTTTCCAGTAGAGTTCCAGAAACATTTATGACGCTCCCCTAATAATCCCCAAATCTGTTCCGTAGCTCTGCACCTTTCAGTCTCTATCATATGGTGCTGTTGTTTCATTGCTGGTCGAGTGTGTAAATCCATGCATTTCCTCAGTGAAAAATCACCACAGAGCTGTGCAGAGCTCCTGAGATTTGGCAGTGTGAGTGCTAAGGTACTTTGCATACTGAGTTTCTTTTCTTTGGGACATGCAGGATGTACAGCTCATGTTTAAACTGTCCCTGGTTTAGGTGAATCTTTTCACTTGCTTCCTGTATTGATGAATTTGCTCTAATGTCTGTTCACAAATCTAGCTGAAAAAGCACAAATTTTATGCCAGTTTGCCATAATTCCCCAAACCTTAATGTTTATTTTGATGAAGATGTAAAGGTGAATGATAGTAAATACCTCTCAGGTAAAATGCAGTGAGTTTGGAGATATGTAACATTGACTAAAAAAGTTGTTAGTAAGCCTGGGGAATTCCTTGGAAAAAAGCTTTACAAAAGGTTTAATTGCTCTTTTTTAAAAAAAAAATCTGTGTTATTTTATTGGCTTTTCAACCTGAATATCCCTAATTTAATATAACTGGTGAGAACAGAGAGTGAGCAAGATTTCAAAGTCCATGGAAAGCTTACAAAATTCTTTTTTTTCCTTTCTTGAAATAGTTAGAAATTAGGCCATGAGTGGGGTGGGGTTTTTATTTCTGAGAAGGAAAAAGAAGATTTATTGCAAATGGATTCTCTCCATGCTGGAAAAAATATTAGCAATATTTCACACACTTCTTAAATAATTTCCCCATCTATGTAAAATGGGGATTTTTTTCTTCTATCTGCTCTTTTTTTTTCTGTCTACCTCAAGTCTCTGAACAGGTTTAGTTAATCACTGCTTATATCAATATGTAATTCAGATACGGTGGTTGCAAATTTTTGATTCCCATTTCTTTTGAGTTGCTTGACGAGAACGAAGTAGCTGGGGAATGGTTCTTATAAAATTATACATCGAAAGTAGTGCAGGCGCAATGGAAATATTAATGAACATGATTGTTTTGACACATAAGAATTAGAGCATGTTTAAATATTATACATAGTGTATGAACTGCTGGCACAAAATTAGAAACGTGAGGGGTTTTTTGTCTGGCAAATATAGTTCAGCTTTAAGTTCTTCTCAGACTTAAAGAAGTCAGTTTACTTAAATCAGCTTTGAGGCCTTTTAAAGTCTCCGTGTTTCAGATTAAATGCAGCCAAAGGGACTGCACATAAGAGTGGTTTGGTGAACTCCAAAACTTTGCCATATCTCAATTTTAAAAACTGGGTTAATCCACTCTGATTTACTCTATGTTTCATTTTTATGTTTATAAAATGAAATTTACTGTTGGTTTTTGGCAGTGTTAAAATTTACATTTGGTAAATGCTATACTTTTGCCATAATATATACTTTTTGCTCTTTTGACCAATTTTTTTTTAATGCAAATAACAGTAGAAATACAACGCATTTGTCTGATGTCCTAAAATAAAATGCAAAATTTACAGGGTTATAAAACCATGAGTTAGAAAAGATTTAAGGGATCTTGAACCAGGGCTATTTTCAGATGTTTGTATTGGGGTGTGTGGGATTTGCAGGATGTTTTATGCTAAGAGCTTTTCAAAGTGTTTGTTTAGTAATACTGTCTGTTGTGGTTTTTTCATGTTTTACAAACTGTCCTTGTTTTAAGTGGCAAGATATGATCCCAAAATTTTAATGGCCAAATGTGTCCTAGAAAGTATTAAAATATTCAGCTGTGATTGGAACAGTCAGTGGGCTGATGAGTACATATCTTTTTACATTTGGGCTTCATGATGGAATTCTGTTTCTTGGCTTTATTAATGGAGGCTTTTGGGATTTTTTAAAATAATAATAGAGCTTGAGATATGGAAATGTGTGCTGGAAGACTTATTTTTTTAGTAGGAAACTAAATATGTCTTAAAGGATAACTTTGTTTAAATGACTGAAATTATGAAGAGTATATACTTGACTTGCTTTTAAAATGACTCATATTTGTTTATAATATAATTTAATTCATGCTGTTAGTGTGTCCTGTTTTTGAAAATCAAAAAAATCAGGTATATTCATCAGCCAGCTCCCACTTCTACCCATAGGCATCTCTATAGAAAGGTGTCATCTTGGTACACTGATCATTTTGGGATTAGACTGAACTCCAGGAATTGCTGCTTCACTCTGAATTTCAATGCAGTGTAGTTAGTAGAGATATAAGTTCCTAGTAGAAGGTGGTCAAATAAACAAGGAGAAAAGTGCAATAGAAGAATTTAAATTTCTTAAAGACTGTTATGCTTTTTTTTTTTTACTTTTATTAAGGTAAATAGAAATGGTTCATGAAGTGTCTATTCCAAAGCCCATTGATTTTAAGCAACAGAGTTTCTCTTGTGTTCTGCATCAAAGTACAGACAGTCTTTTTCTAGTGGTTATCCTGTATGCAAGCTCTAGTTTCAAGTCCTGCACAACCTAGGATGGCTCTGTCAGGGTTGCACAGAGCTTTGGTGTGGGCTCTGGAGGTGCCTCTTGGTCTGTTGCCTCTCAAGCCCAGGTATCTGACCTGCTCAGGAATTAGGAGAATTTGCATAGCCAGTAGTTAAGATGCTTTCTTGTCCAGATGCTTGTTTGATTGTCCAGATGATTATTGAACCTTTAATAACTTGATCAGCAAGGAATTGTCTTTGGACCCTTTAAAGGAGTCTAAAATTCAGCTTTGCTTGGCAAAATTTCACTAAAGTGTTGCGGGAAGAAAATATTTTAGTACAAGATACGACCACCGAAATTTCCTGACCGAGTGCCGGACAGTGACAAGTGGATGTACCCAGGCCCAAAACATCTATGTAAAATACTTTGGAATGTCTTTAAAATTAATATTTTCATCTTCCCTTTTTGTCCATGACTGCGTGCTCTGTCAGGTGAAGTTTACCAGTAAATTCCATAGAGGATGACTTATGTGCTTAATTAAGTTTCTGGATTTTTTTTTCTTAGACTACACTCAATCTGTGTAGCAGATGCATGTCCTGAGTTTCTGGTCCTCATCAGTAGTTCCAAAGAGAATTTGATTGTTCAATTCCACAGCTTTAGCTTGTAGGAGGAAGGGCTGAGGAAGGTGAGATGATCTTGGCTTTCACTGTAAAACAAATACTTACCTCTACCCAGAACCTAAGTGCTCTGTGAGTTATTAATGCTGTAAATTATTAATATTTGTACTTATTGTGCAAGGATAAATAGTTTTGCAGCTCTCTTAGGTTCCTGCTCTTTACCTGAGATGGGTGCTTCCCTGGTTTTGTGTTCTGTTCCCAGAAGCTGCTGTGGGAAGGGGAGCAGTGAGTGGACATGCAGAGCTCAGCTGAAGCTGGCAGGACCTGCAGCAGGAGAGGAGCTTGGCTCCTGCAGAAGGGGCAGTCTGCAGGTGTGACCTACCTGTGGCCTGGCTTGAGAGGAGAACTGCCTCCCTCCCTGTGTGAGTGCAGGCCTGGGTGAGGACAGGAGGAGGTTCCCTGGTGTGCAATCCCCTGGACACACACACAGGCAGTGCCTCAGAGCAGGAGATGCTGGTGAATCCATGGCTCTGCTCCCTGCTGCCAGCCACGGAGGGAGCTGTGATCCAGGGCAGGAGAGGGGCCTCTGTGCAACCTCTCTGCTGCTGAGTTTCTGAAAGCTCTCAGCCTGCTGTGTTTATCCCATTTCTGAGATAGCTCTAATCTGTTTATCTGGCATTTCTTTGTTTGATGTCATCATGGTGTTCCTTAAAGGGTATGTTCTGCCCCTTGGAAAAATAAGAAATTCTTATTTTTTTCTCTTAATTAAAAACCACAAGCCAACAAAACCAACCAACCAAAGCCAAAATCCCACAAAAAATCTAAACAAATACCCAAACACAGAAACACAGTGACTCATTTATGTAGAACTAATAATTTTTCTTTCTTTTTGATATACTTCTCCCTGTGGGGTATGTATGTGATACACTGAGGTTTGGGGTGGTTTATTTTGTTGCTTACATTCAAGATAACTGCAGGCACTGATGGTTAGAGTGAAGCTTGTTTGGCTTTTGTTTACATTCTTATGAAATCTATTGGCTGTTTGTTTTCAGATTGGTTTCAGTTATTTACCGTTTTTCCTAAAATGATATTTTGATGCTCTTTTTCTCTCTGCTGTTGCTCTTGATGGTTTGGTATTTATTGGAATGCAGGAATCATGGTGAGGATATTGATCTGTGCTGGTCTTTTTTTTTTTCTTTCTTTCACATGGTCATTTAGATTGAGCCATCTGCTTCCCTAATAGTGGGAATGCTGAAGAAAGACATTTTCTTTTCAGCTCACATATGAATTGTACTTTTACATAGAGGTTATTCACATATAAATAAGAAGATTGAACTATGATTTGGTGGCATTATGTATAACATCATGAAAATTCATGTTCCTCCAAAATATTTTCTTGATGTTGTTTCTTTGTCACTGTCCCACTGGATTCAAACTGTGGCACATGAAGTGCATCTTTTCTGTAATCACTGCTGCAAGTGGGCAAGAGAAAGGACCATCTTCATTCTGCTAATTTTCTCACAGTTAATATGAGAAAAAAAAATTGATAAATGCCCTTCATCCAAGGGTCTGAAATACTCTGCAAGGTGGCTTTGTGTAGCATTGTTGGAGAGGGAGGAGGACACATCTCCTGGAGAGCTGCCCCTGCTGAGGACTGCCCAGTGGGCCTGATGTTTTTGGGCCTTAGAGATTTTAGCCTGCTGGTAGCTGCTAACTCCTTTCCCAAGGGAAAATTTATTAGGGAAAACTTCTTCCCAAAACAACTTTGGCAAAACAACTTTCCTTTCCCTGGTAGTGTTTGTCCTTCTGCTTCTGAGGGAGAATAGAACTTGGGTCTCCTGCATTGTAGGCAGAGACTTCAGCTACTGCACTGCTGGGGAAAGTCATTTTGGGAAAGGAAAATTGTTTTGCCAAGATTGTTTTGGGAAGAAGCTTTCCTAAGAAACTTTTCCCTTGGGAAAGCAGTTAGCAGCTACCAGCAGGCTAAAATCTTTAGGGCCCAAAAATATCAGGCCCACTGGGCAGTCCTGCACAGAACGCAAACAGAACCCACAGAACCTGATTCCTGGGCCCCATCCACCTCAGAGAACTGAAACTGAAGCCACATTTATGTAAAATAGACACTGGAAACACTTGAAGGTCTCAAACTAACCAAATATTTTGTGTCCACTCTGACTGAATGATTAAGTGGGAAAATGGCACAGGTAGGAGAAGTTGTAGACATGGTTGAGCCTGATGTCCATTGAATTCCTGGTAAATGAAAAGGTTCCTCTGTCACTGGCACTCAGCTGGCCATGGGCTGTCACCATGGGGCTCCAGCAGCTTCTCCATGGGCAAGTTTGATATTTATCAGATTGCAGGGGGGAGTAGACAAGGCAGAGATTGTCCTGAAGGACATTCCTGATTTGTTCAGGCTAAAACATGGTATTTTCCTGGGTTTCTTTGAGAGTCTGGGCATGGGAAGGCTCTGTTGACATCTGTCTGGAGTAGTAGCCCCATTACCAAGCTCTAGACTCGTAATTGTCCTCTCAGGAGGAAAATTTTCCCATTTGCAGAGGAAATCTGTGAATCTTGCCAAAGGAGATGTGTAAGTTTTGATTATCAGGAACATCAGTAATGCTGCTAAATTAAATCCTTCAGTAGTTTGACTGCTAAACATTATGGGTAAATCTGGTTCACATTTAGTTTCCACTAAACTGTGTCTTTCTTACCTGTTTGCTGTCTCATCATTCCCTGGTAAAGGTCTGTAATTTCTAGGCCAGGACTTGGGAAGATTCCTTGGCATGCAGGGTGGTTGTCTTAAAATTCATGTCCTCTGTAACATCTTAACCCTCTTGCATGATTTCTCTCAAACTCCAGATTCCCTTCAGATGTCTCCAGTGCAAAAGGGTGGGAAAGCATGTCTGAGATTCAGTTCTGCAAATCCTTCTGCTTGTAGTTACTTCTACAAGTAATCCCTTTGAAATCAATAGGAAACATTCCCAGTAGTCAAGTTCAAGAGTCTAAAATGTCTTACACAATAAAGCCTAAGGCTGGGAAACACTACAGAATGTTGTATGACTTCATTACAAAGGGCATCACCACCAAAAGAAAAAAAAAAAAAAAAGAAAAGAAGAAGAAACTCCATCTAAAGTAACCACTTATGTTCAGAAAGTGAGACAGTAAGTAATTTTGGAAACTTTGATTTTCTAGTTGTGTTTATTTACAATATCAACAGGGGCTTTGTTAAAACCTCAGCTTAAGTATTTCAGCTTTGAAAGTGGTGTTTGTTCCAAGAGCACGTGAGATCAAGGGTGATCTTTGAGAGATTCTATGCAATGTTCTCTGCCCTCATTTATAACCTTCCATGGCCACTTCCCATCCATGGTTTTACTTCATTCCCTCCCAACCCAACTGACACCCAGCTGTTCTGCTGGGTGTGAAGCTGTGATATCTACTAGCACCCTTCTGGATTTTTAAAAAAATTAAATAGGTAGAAAAGGAGTATTTTACAAGTGTACTGTTTGAACCAAATATTGAAGTACATAAGGGTATTTTCAAAAGCAGCTCTGAGTCAGGACTTCAGTAAATTACAATTTAATTAGGAAAGCCAAATTCTGTCTGAAAACAACTTGTAAATTTTGGTAGAAATTTTGGTATATGCTCCCATATATCTTCAGTTACGAATTTGACTTGCTTTTTCACAGCAACAGTACATAGGTAATGTACTTTTTTCTTCTAATAACAAGCTTTCAGAGGCCACAAAATTTGGTTTAATTTTTTCTCTGGAGTATAGAGAAGGCTTTTCATGCTGCTGGAGAGGAAAACATTTGGCCCACATTATTCATTATGTGAAATCATAAGTGAATATACAAAAATCTCTTTCCAAATCCTCGAAAGCTGAACAGTGTCTCAGTATAAATGTCCTCATGCAGTGAGTGGAACCTAAAGCTTGTTGCTGAGAACACCTTTTTTGATGAAAAAAGACAGGTGAAAATGCTGATTTCTAGGTGGTGAAATAATTCTGTGTAACAACTTGGAGTTCGTGTTTGAGCCTGCATATTTTCATTTTACAACTCTGAAGCAAACCAGAGAATTTGTAAAGTATAAAGAAAAAAAAGTTCTGCTCCATTTTTAAATAATCATTTCTACAATGCCCACTTGACAACTCACAGAAATATAATACTATAAAACTGAGGTGACAGATATGTATGAATGCCACTAAATACAATTTTATAATGAAAATTTTGTCTTATGAAGGTGAAACTTTTAGATCATGCTGGAATTCTAAATTTTTTATGCATAGCAATCAAATGACCTCTCTGTATTGCCACATAAAGTATAGATTTAAAGTTAAATGATCCAGTCAGTCATTTAGCATTTTCTTAGGCCATTTTTGCCAGTAACTAGAGTTGTTTACATATGGTTCTGTTGTTTCTGTGTTTGTATTACTTACATTTTAAGAACTGAAGGAAGAATGACACTTTAAAAAACTGTTTTTAATAGCCTTTGTTTATTTTTAATACGTAGTGTTCCAGGCTCTTGCTCTAATGATTTTTTTTCACACTGCATTGATAATTAGATTCATTCATTTTCCTGGCGGCACAATCCTTTTTAAATAAAAAGTTATGGGTAATAATACCTATTATGTTAAAAGTACAGAGGAGAAAAGGGCAGATCCACAGCTTTTAGTTCAAGGAGAGTCGATGGATTTTGCAAGTCACAGGTTTAAATAAAATCAGAAATCTCAAGTCCTTTCTCTAAGCTGTGGGAATGGTGGATCCCAAAGAGAAGTGTTGTTTTTCTCGTGCAGCAGTGTGTGCTGTGTTTTTCCCAGTAAAACAGGAGCTGTGGGTATGTGATCCATTGCAGGATATTTATTTACAGTAATTTTAGAAATGGTGCTAAGTGTTGGTTCTCTTGGATGACTGGAGCTGTTTGTGTGTTGCTACCCCCTCACGTACACATGGTAGCAATAATCTTCACACCTCTTCCACTCCCCCTGCCAGAGTGATTTCATGTCAGTGCATTGGGGAAAATATTGTGAACATGTGAAATGCTGGTAACAGAAGATGCATATAATAAAAAAAATCGCCCCATTCTGATCTTATTTATTGGCTTATAAAGTCTCTGCAATTTTAATCTGTTTAATGAGATTTTAGATTTTGCAAATTTTAATTTATGCAAAGGAGTTTACTACTTAATTACTAACAGAGAAGACATTCTTAGCCTCATATTTATTTTTTTGTCATGTTTACAGAACTCAAGAAGAAAAAACATTATGTCCATTTGGTCAAACACATATTTTAATTGTATTTTGAAAAAAATCAGTGCAAATGAGTTAAGAATTAAAAAGTTTAAAATACATAATAATCTTATTTTGTAAAATTTACTTTGTGAGCTGGAATATCACCAGTTTTCAAAAGCAATTCACAAAAAGTAATTTTGAAATTGTGCTAAAGAAAATACTTGAATGAAAAGTGAGAGAAGTCTTGATCAATTTGTAGTTATTGCTTTATTGCTTTTTAGCATCTGAACTCAGGCTCATGAATTCTTCTGGACTCAACTGAGTGGAATTTTTTATTCTTGCCTACCCCTGGGTACATGGTCCTTGATAGGTGGAGCATCTTTTACTGTGAAACAGTTTGTTTTTTTTTTTAAGCCCTCCTTTTGTCCTTCCTGTCTCTTTACCTTTTGCATTTTATTTGTATTTCTTTTCTTGATTAATCCTCAGTGTAAGTCAGTTTGATTCTAAGTTAGTAGGGCTGGTAGAGCCATTGGAGTAGAGCCTTGGGTAGGCCCTTGGTGAAGTTTCAACATTACAAACCCCTTTAGAGGTTTTCCTTTCTACCTGCCTTCTTGCAGGTGTATGAAGGGTATGAATGAATGCACAGTCACAAGTGCTCATTCCACTTTCCTCTCCTGTTGGAGTGCTGCTGACACAGTTTTCTCCAAGAACTGTATTCCATGAGATTTAGGTGTTGACTACTGATGATGAAAATATGCTTTGGCTGAAGATTGCTACCCAGCCTTATCTAATTTTATTTAATAAGAGTACAATGTCCAAGTTAGAGAGTAAAGATTTAAATCTTCTATTATTTCAGGAGTTGAAATTGTTTCGTTCCTCTTGTTTTCTTACTTAAAGTATATCTGCTGCCTGTATTGCCTTTAGTGATTCTCACCAAGCCTCTCACAACTTTTCCTACATACATGTAATTAGTGTGCACGGTTCTGCCTTGGGTATCCTCAATTCACCAACTTGTTAAGAACAAATGAGTGACTTACAGGAGATCTGAGCAATAATCACTGATCCCCAAGTTGAGCACCACAAGACCTGTACCAGTGTCAAGTGCCAACACTGATGTATTTGAAAAGGCAAAGACTGAGATGCCATCTGAGACACTTGTCCTGTGCTAAGGAACAGGATGTTCTCCCCACTGTCTAAGGTCCATCACAGAGAGAGTCATGAGGGAGCCCAGATGATCTTTTTAACTCACCTGCTTATATGTGCTGGTATTATGATCTCCTGTCTCAATTATTTCTGCTAGACATGCCTGAGTGTTCTTTCAGAGCTAAAGACAAGGGTGTTACACTGAGCTCCTGCTCGTGTGTTGGTGTAGATAATGAACTCCCAGATGCTGAATCTCTGAGTTTGTCAGAAGTTGTTAGTCAAATCCTGCAGGAGTACTGAAAGCATTCCTCATGGAAGTCTGGAATCAAAGTAGGTTTGAATCAGCATCATCAAGTTGGATGCATGGCTCCTGTTTGGGCCGACTTCTAATGAAAAGCTTATGAATTAAAAAGAGTTAGTCAGAAAGGGAAAGGGCAGGTAAGAGGAACCAGGCTCAGCAACACTGAAAGCACCAAATGCAGCAAATTTTAAGCTAACTTTTAGTAAGTGTGTTGCTGGGGACCTCAGATTGTTAGGTAGTGTGATATTGAATAATTCTATTAATAGTGGCAAAACAGATTTTTCCGAATGACACTTTGTAAATGAGTGAACTGGAATGAATGTCTGCTTGAAATCCTATGGGAATGTGACTTCTTGGGTAATCCTAACAGGGAATTTGACCTCTTTATCACAAAAAGACTGACCATCTTGTAACAATTCCAAGCAGGCTTGAGGTTTGGCAGAAATCTCTATATGAATTGTTTTATTCTGTAACTGCATATTGTCCTTCAGAGAGTGAGAAAGCTGAAAATTGCAGGTAATTTAATTACTGATTTGTTTTTCTAGTGGCTGAAATTGGTGCATACTTTAGAGGGTCATTGTCCTGTGAATTTCCTTAATAATACCATATAAAAGGGATTTTGGTGCACAAATTAGGTAACAGTTGAGGAAAAGTGAGCATGTTCTTTGCAGTGAGAGGTGTCTGCTGGCTGCCTGAGGAGGATCCCTGCTCCTCCAACAAACTGCTAAGGTCAGTCTAATGTGGAGGGCAAACCTGTGTTATTTAGACCATGTTGTATACACGTGCTTACTTCAAACTGTACTTTGCTGTTTTAAAGAATTGCTAGCTCTTTTGAAAGAGTCTCCAAATACCCACTGCCAAATCTCTTGATTCTAGTGAAGATATGGGGAGCTATGTATTCTCTTCTGCACCCTTTCCTGTAACCAACATTCACACAGTCTGTAAAGCTTTTTTGATCTAAAATGGTGACATCTTATTGTGGAGTATGCTGAAGTTCTAGGGAGGTGGGACTGAACTATTTAAAATGAAGTGTCACTGCTTTCTCTACGAAGTGAGAACCAAGGATCTGCCTCCTGCAGCACATGCATGGATGGAAGAGAGGTCATATCACAGCACTGGAAGGGCTCTTCTGCTGTCTGGGATTTTCTTGCGAGAAAGAGCTTGGGATATACTCATTTTCTTCCCCCTTTACACAGTAAAGATTTAAGTTTTTAAAATGTGACATTTGCTCTTGTTGAGGGGAAAGGCTCAGGGGCCTCTGACCTGGTCCTGCCTGAGCCTTCAGCATCTTTAGTGCAGTCGTGGACCCTGGAGATGTCCTGCCTTACAGGGGATTTTCATATAAAAACACCAAGTTCCTTTGACAAAAGGAAGTCTCTTCCTATCTTGCAGAGTGTGTAAAATCAGAAGCACCAGGATCTTGTATCACACTATGTAAATAGTAGTAAAAAACCTTCTTTAATTTTGCTTTGCAGAAAGGTATCAAGGCTTAAAGAAAGAGTGAACACACTGAAGGATCCTTTGTGGATTTAACAAATCTCACTATATTTTTTCAGGCTGAAATGTGATTTTATGTTACGTTTGTGAAAACCCAATTTTGCTATTCAGCGCTGTGTTTGTCCTAATAACTAGTTATTTCACTGGCTTCCTCAACAAAGAGAAATAAAAAACAGGAAGGAATTTTCCAGTTGGTGGTAAAATCACAGTGTGGGCATACTTACAAGAGCAGAATTACTGCAAGTCTTGTTTCTTTGATGAGGCAGTTTTGTAAATTAGCTCATTTTTGTCTTCTTGCAACAGACGCATGCAGAGATCTCTACCCTGCATCCCTCCTGCATTAATAAATAATCATTCTGCATGTTTTTGGCTCTAATCACTTATGCAGACAAAGGCAACTTTAGTAAGAGAAATGTTCCTGTGGAAGGTATTTGTGTGACTGTGACTGCAGGTGAGAGATCTGTACTCTGTGCCCAGAGCTGTCTTTTCCTAACATTTCTGGGGCTTGATCTGTGCTCCAGTGAGCTGGTGTTTCTCTTGCTTCATAGTTTCTCAACTTTTCCTTGTGAGCAATAAATGTCAGTAAAAAGGGCTAAAAACATCCCCCAGCAAATTACCCTACTTGAATCCAGTCTATGGCAGCATTATGATTCTTTATATCTGGAGTATTTTTACCAAAGTTAAAAGAAATAATATGTTAATTTGCTTTATATTAAGTGTAATGCAGTGTTTTGAACAAGAGTGTATCAAATTCCTCACATTTAAAGTATCTGGCTAATAAGCTATTAAAATGTTAATTCCATCAAAATATATGACCAGTTAACACTTCATGATTAGCATCCCATGTTTTATACTCAAAGTTTATGCCCATATATATTTTTAAATGCAGTGTTATTGCCTATTTTAGCCTTGGAAATACTACAAATATGATTAGCAGACATAAATGTTTTTTGTCTAAGAAGCAACTTATTTTTGGCAATATGAAAAAGCCTTATCCTTTATGTTTGTAATTCTAATGAAGGTGTACAATTGATAGCTGAATTTCTCCTGTGAATATATTTCACTTCCATGCATGCTGTTCCAAAACTACAACTTCAGCTGTTTCAGAATGCTTTAGAAATAAATTCCCTTCTCCAGTTTTGCATGATTTTTATAAAATTAGGTCAAAGGAATTTTCAATTGAAAACAGTACTTTGTCATATTATCTACAACACATGTCTAGCAAATTTATAAATCCAGTGCTCATTCGAGTAAAGTTCCAAATCATAATGAATGATTTAGACAGCATTATCATCAATTTCCTACAGGTGCAGCTGTGGAAATCAGTGACTTCAATCAAAAGCCTCTGTCAAGTTTCACTGCACTGTCATTTTTTACATTCAGGTTTTGCTGAAATTAAAAAAAAAAAGACAATTCTGTAAATGTCTTTACATCCCTTCTACCTTTGGGTGGTGCTTTTGAGCAGTGCTGTGTGGTTGTTTCTGTTCAAAGAATTTAACAGCACTCGTATTTTTACACTTTATACTAACACTGTATTTCTTTCGTGATATTATGGAGTTAAAATTGCACTGTGTGTTTTAACACACATTACAACAACCTCTTAAGGCAAAAAAGTAAATTAATGCAAATGAGTTATGGAAAGTGAAAAGAATTGTGCTGCTTCATTCAGGGCAGGGATAGTTATTGGAAACAGGCATTTTCCTTCCGTGGACTCTGTGCTTACTCTGTGTCATGCAAGTGTCCATTGATAAGTTATCATTTGAATACCAGTCTTTAGAGGGTTTATAAAAAGAACCTTCTTTATGAAGAAAGACTGCATGGTCTATATAGCTTGCTTTAAATAATGTAATTTTTTCACTTGTGTCTTTGAAATATCGTTGATACAGCTTGTTCCTGTTGCTTTGCTAGTATCTGAAAATCAGAATAAAGAGGAAACTTCATATTCCTGAGTTTGTGGGACACTTCCTAGTTTATAGTACTTCATATGCCACTGGCTTTCTGCAGCCTTCCTATATAAAACACTGCAATTAAAACCCAGTATCATTCAATAAAAATCCAATGCTGATCCTTTTGAAGAATTTTAAGTGTAAAGAGCAGTGGAGCTCTGCCAAGCTGACCCATTGGAGCCCAGAACTTCTCCTGCCTTCAGGCATGCAAGGAAAAAACCTGCACTTCCCACCAGACCCACCTGCAGGCTGACACCCCTGCCCCTGGGACATGGGAAACCACTTGTTGCCAGCAAAAACTCTTTGTAAACCTGCAAAATTTCAGTCCTGAGGGGTTTATGCTCTTTCTCCATGGGTAGATAGTTTGAGCTCTGTTAAATTTGAGGGGTTGTCATTAGGCTGTGAAAAGAAATCTTTATTTTGCTGATGCTTTCCGACTTATTTGCTATTTTGTTTTTCCAAGTGCTTGTGTAGTTTCTGTCTTCATGCAGTGCTCATGTAACTTTTTGACAGGAATTTAAAAAATTTTATGCTGTGAACATTTAAATTTTGTTGCAGGTGGAAGAGCTGCCAAACTTTTTCTGTTTTAGGCTTCATTGTAAAGGCTATACATTGTAAATTAGTGATTAAAAAAACCCTCAAATTTTTATGTTTATATAATTATGATTAAATGACAGTTTTTATTATTTGGTGATGCCAGCTTTCCAGTGTTGGAGTAAGGTTCCTTTCTCTGTGAAGCTGAGGGCTGCCTGTCTGTGTCTACTTTTCACATCCTCCTGGAGAGAACAGCCAGGCTCCTGTCACTTCACCTCGACTTTTAAACTCTCTGGGCCACTGAGAAATTCCTCTTAATTAAAGAAAAACCTTTAAAAGCTAAAACCCATTGAGTTTTTTTATGACTGACTTTTAGAATATCTGATTTCTGCTGTGTTTTCCTGCAGTGATGGCAGCTTTGCCCTGGGCTGCACTGAGAGCTGAGGCAGCAGCACCCAGGGCTGTGCCTTGGTTAATCCGTGCAAGGCTTTGCAGGAGGGGGCTCTTGTTTGCATGTCCAGTTCTGTGGCATCAGGCCTCTTCTGCAACACAACAGTTCTTTGTTTTGTGGCCTTGCTGAATTCAGTTTCATATTAAATGATCTTGCCTGTTTGTCTTGTGTCATTCAGAAACAACCCTTTGAAATCTCTCTTAACTGCTTTGGTTTACTTTGTTACCGTGTTCAAGTTTAATCTGAAAATAATGTCTGAGTCCTTCATCCTCCCTAATGAGTTATTAGTCTTCTCTGCCTTTTTTTTTATGGTCAAAATATAAAGCATCTGTGTGCTGTAATTCTCTTAATACTTAAATAAATGATGTTTAAGAATATTAAGAAGTACTTGGAAGAAAAATTTAGTGTCCATAAATCAATTAAACTAATGCATACAAAATAATCAGTAGTATATGGGGCCAGGCATTTCAGGCATTTATTTTTTTTCTGAATATATGTTGACAATTCAGTATATCTCTCTTTTTTCCTGGGCTGCCTAGAGTTTTGTGTGCTAAACTGATGTCTCAGTTAATAGGCAAGGAAAAGAAGTAATACTTTAAACCATTTTAAAGAAAAGGCATGAATTTAATTTCTGAAAAATAGTAGCCCCAAATAATGAATTTTTAAAACTAAGGATTCCAAGCAGTTTTTTAATAGGGGTCTTTTTTGGTGGGGGGAAGCCCCACTCCCTCTTTGCCAGTGCAGCAGCACCCAGGTATGCTGGGAGAGCAGCAAAAGTGTTGACCAGGCAGAATTGAGGAGACAAATGTCTCCTCATTGTGTGAAGCATGAAGGCCATGATAGATGATTTCAAACAACAAAGCGCAGCCACTGAGACAAAATTAGTGTTGTTTTAATTACCAGTGTCTGTAATGTTATCTATCCATAACTGTCTTGAAATAGAGTGTCAACAGAAAGCACAGAGACACATGAGTTAATACTTCCATGTAGTATTTCTTATGTTTCTTAAGTTGCAACTGTGTGTCTTTATAGAAAGCATTTAAAGCTTTCTTTGAAACCTTTACTTATAACTTAAAAAAAAAAAAAAAAGTTCTGTACTTTTAGAAAAGTGTCATTTTATCTTTCTAAGAAAAGAAGTAAGCAGTTCCTAATAAATGCTATTTGGAAATCAGGGTAAGGGGTAGAAAATGGAACTTGGCCTGACATTTTTCAAGCAAAGTTTACACTCAGTGAGCTGTGGTTTTTATCAGTCACAAATAGCATTATGACACTAACAGTAAAGAAGATTCTTTATTCCTGAAATATTCCTGAGTTGAGATGGGGTGTTCTTCATATATTAGCAAGTGTATATATTGTGAAGATGAAGCATTTCTTACTTTCTGGGCTTGCAGGAGATGAAAGATAGGCCAGCTTTTGAAAATGGTCTACATGGCACCTGCTACAAATGAGCAGGGAAAGCAATCGAGCTAATAGATTACAGTAATTATCCAATCTTTGGCTAGTTTGTATTGGCAAACTATAAATACAGTACACATTAGAACAAGGTGCTTACAGAATGTACATGAAAGGTCAATGTAATTTGCAAGTCGCTAGTCATTAGAATATGCTAAAAACCATTGCTTCAGGGCTCAGATTTTAATGATGAATACATTGATTATTAAGTAGCAGAGGAAAAATGTAGCAGAGCTACTGTAGTGTAATGATAGGTCGCTTTATTTTGGGAAGGAAATCAACTAAGCTTCAGAATGCATGCATTGAGAAATATAATTGCAGTGAGGAAAATTCCTCAGAGGAGCTTGGCACATATTAAAAGCAAAAACTTGAGACATGTTTGTGATAAGATTACTAATAAATCTCTGGTAAGTCTTAGACTCCTGACAATAACACAGCAACAGAGCACTTCATCTTCTCCATGCTTTAGAATTTAAGATCGGTCACAAACAATCTAAATTACGACTGATACTAGGCAGATGCAGTGCTGCGCTGTGTTGCTCATCATAAATCTCCTGTTCCTTATATGCAAATTAAACTCCATTTAAAAAGATAATTTTTCACATGGTGATCTCCTTTATTTGTGAAATACCAGTGGTTCTTAATGTTAGGAGAGCCATCTCAGGAGTACAGTGTAACCACGGCTTAGGGAGAAGAGAAAAAGGAGGAAAGTTTGTTTGGAATAGTTTGGACATCAGTGCATGGGATGTTTCAAATAACTTATTAAGTTAGACACAGCACTAACAGTGTTTGTAGTTTAGCTGTGGCCTTGTTTTCTTCAGCAGCTGCCTGAGCAACTTATCTTTGACTTTAAAATTCTGTCTTGTTTATATCAAATCTTCAAGGTTCTTTAACTCTTAAAACAGTAGAACAGAAGATAACCAAGCCGTGTAGACAAAAATGTTTGTCTTCATCAGCAAACAATAACTCCCTTCAGCTCTTCATTTAAACCAGCAAGATTATCTCCCCTCAGTATTTTGGAAATAGTTTTGTGTGCATTGCTGATTTTGTCTCTCTCTTGTGTAGATGCAGAGTTATGGGAATGGGACATAGAGAACATAGATTTAATTAATTTCTATACAGGTGTTATCAAAACAGGCCATGTCTTACAGGAATGAGATCTGAAATGAAAGAAATTTTGTGTATCGGGGAAGGGATCATTAAGTTAAAAACTTCATGAATTTCCTTAAAAAAAAAATTGTAATCTGTTTCCATGAAAAGACTTGAAATGCTTCTGTGCATCATAACTTGTGTACTGTAAAGGGAAAGAAACATGTAAAAGCAAAGTACAGAACATATCAAAAGTGTTCTTTCACTTGGCATGTTTGATAAGTCTTAAAAATAACTCTTGTTAAATTGAATCAAGCTATATGTTGTATAGTCTGAGACACGAGGAGAGAATGGATGGGATTGAGGAGCACTTAGCAGAACATTAATCAGATAGGCCACATTCTCCTTGGTATAACTAATTCTTGCTCCTTTGACATCACTGGTCTGCATCACTTAAAATTCTGATCTGGCTAAGATGGTTTGGTCTGTGAGTAATGGTTGATGTTGGTGTCAACATACTGAGTGTTGAATATTTTGTTTTTCTGAGAAATTGGAACAAATCCTGTCTCTTAGTAATGTTTTTAGAACTCGGCATGTGATAGCTGCAGGTTAGGAAACTTTTTAAAGGGTAAAAAAAAGTGAAATTATCTGTTGAAGAACAAACAAACTCCTACTGTTGAAATGAATTGGAATTATTCTTAAGTAGCCAATGTTAAGTCAGTAACCCAGTATATGTCTTTATGTTTTCAGATTGTCATATATCCATAGATGTTTCTCACAGTGTGATGTCCTTGATCACGCTTCCTGCTATTTCTTTTGAAACTTGCTGGCAAATCCCTGCTTCTGAAACAGCAAACTGTGCTGTAAAAAGATTAGATTATGCATACTTAGGAGTGTTTTTGGAAGCAAATACAGGCTGTTGGTCTCCCTGAGTGATTTTGTTGTTGACTGTCTGGCTGAGGAGGGTGTGTGATTACAGTCACAGTAAATTTCACATTCAAAAGCAAATGAGCACTGGTTTTAGTTCCCTTGTTCCTTATTTGCCCTATTGAAACAGATACTCCTGTACCTAGTGCTGTGTAGTACAATGATGTGAATTCATCAAAACATGCATTAAGGGGCAACACTACACAAGGGTAAGGATATAAATATGTTTTACAATTCTTAGCTTCCTATCATAAGAATAGTTCACAAGTGAATGTAAATTTACAGTAGGTGCTTATCAAATGTGAAAATGCTTGCAAATCAGAAACAAACTTTGGGACTATAAACATATTTCAATGATAGTTCATGCAAAGAATATGTTTGATAGTAAGAAATAATGTTCTCTTTTAGTTTCTACATGAAGCAAGTTGACACATTATTGTATATAGAGAATTATAACACATCTGGCTCAGAGCACCACAGACAAGCTTTAATCCTTTAATCAGAATGCTTATTATTAGGGAACATGTAATGACATAAAATATTATTATTTATTTATAAAGCAAGAAAAGAGCATTATCAAGTATAAAGGGATGATAAAGAGAAAGTGCAGTTAAATCAGTTGATTTTACTTATGTCTTCCATACAGAAGTGACATACATACTGTCCATCTTCTATATTTTTAAAAATACTTAATAGAATTATTGAAACATGCTAATTTCTTGCATAAAAAAAGTTCTCTGACTTTTGAAAGTAAGTTTTGTATACCACTGTGACCAAGTGGTTTTTAAAGTACTCAATAAAAATATTGAAATATGCTAATGAATTGCTTAAAAGAAACTTATCTGACTTCTGAAAGTAAGTTCTGAATACCACTGTGACTTGTACATGTGTCCCATGTACGTGTGAGTTGGAATATTTTACTCCACTAAAGTGGAACCCTGTAAAATCTTTTGGGTTTGACTGTAAGATGCACTTGTACAGACAGTAATTGGCCTGTTACAGAGATATTAATTAACTTGTTAGAAATGTTTTCTTTATTAATGAGAAATTCACACATACTATTTAAATTAATTTGTATAGTTTAAAATTAATTTATTGTGGCCTTCAATGACCTCAAATCTACTAAGACAAAGCTGGAGTATTGTACTAACTGTTAAACCATTCATTAAACATTTTATGCAAATAGTGTTTGTTTATAAACAAATTAACTGCAAGGATTTTCAAAACAGGTGCTGTGTTGTGAATGCGTACTAAATGATGTGGTACTGAAAGAATTAATTAGACCTTCAGATGTAATTAGTTGCAATAATTTGCGTGATTAGCGGCTTGGTTAAGAAGTAAGACACACACATTGTAATGCATGGAAGAGTCACTGCAGTAGCTTTGTCTTTCATACGGTGAAGATGAGATTTCCTCATGTTTAGGAAATTTTTCAAAAAATTGCTGACATAGCTGGAGTTAATTGCCAAGTATCCTGTAGGGGGTAACGTGGTTTTTTTCTCCCTTGGCTTGTTGCAATGCATATGCATTGGAAGCAATACCATTTGTTTGTACCTCGATGAATTTTTAAAACAGAAGGCTGTTAACCCTAGATCTTCAAGTCTCCAGAGGAAGAACTGATACTTAACATGTTCAGGGTTAAAAGACAGGCTGTGTAAGCCATAGGAAACAGGTCCAGTGTTTCAAGATCAGTTCTAAATATTCATGTAATTTTTCTCCCCTTGCAACCATAGTTCTGACTTTTCTTCTTGTGTGTCCAACAATGCAGCCGGGCATTGGAGGCGCATGGAGAATGCCTTGGAAACTGGCATTAGTCAAAACCAATTAAAAAGAAGGTCATGATTACTGATACTTAATTTATGATGATCACATTCCTAGTTATAATAAATGTACAGTACCTTTGTGACTTTCAAGAAAGCTTTTTCCTCTTGATAATGCCTTGATGCCCAATGACAATGTTAGAGAGTGGGTTTGAAATGAATTAAAGTGGGGACTTGATCTTTGTTTTACCTGCTTGAAAAGGGTGACAGTAATCCACAATAGATTCACTTTAGTGGTCACTGGTGGAAGTTGATGTTGCTTTGTTATTTGAAAAGAAAAGGCTGAAGATTTTGTGCCTCGGGGCATCTAGAATGCACAAAAACAGTAATACACATTTTGAGAAAATTTATCCTCTGGCATTACCCTCTTAATAGCTAGAAACACACTTGGAGGGCCTGCATATGCATTTTGGAAGAACAGTTATGTTCTCTATGAATCACATTGTCAGAAAAAGCAAAGGTTTCTAGAAAGAAGTTAAAGAAGAGTACAGAAGGAAAAGGAACAAAGGAAGTTTATTAAATCAGTTATAAAGTAAATAAGTGGAATTAGAAGAGTAGAAAATATGAGGTGAAGAGGGGATTTTCAGAATAACAGACTTGCCTGTGGTGAGTGTTAGAAGCATTCCACAGAAGTGATGTTGAATAATCCAAGGAATTTGAATTTAAGCTTTTTTAATACAGAATTTTATTTGATCAGTTTAAGCAGTGACATTTTGGGAGATGGGATGAGGGGGAACTTTGTTCCATCTCAGATGGAAGCAGTTGCATTATGCCTTGTTTGCTTTCTGAACTGCTCTAATGATCCTGAGTCATGAGGTAGAGGAGACCTTGTTCAGAAGCTCAGCCTTGCTGCAGTTACCAAATTGTTTATGTTCTTTTAAGTTCTTGCCATATGATTTCCAGGAGTTTTTATGTAGCTGCAAATCTGACATAAGCAGCAAGAGCCAGCAGGAGATCTCTGGTTAAATGATGACCACAATGATGCTGTGTTTGGATTAGTGACTGAAAAGTATTAGTGGTCACATATCTAAGAGAAAGTAAAACCTGAGCTTTTTATTGCAAACTCAGTGTGGAGCACAGTTTATCTTAGCACTGAGGCAGAACAGAAGTGCAGTACTTCTGGCTACTTCTTTTCTCCAGCAAAATAGCTATTTACACTTTTAATTTACACTCTTAACTTTTTTGTTTTAAAAGCACGGAAGGGAAATTGAATAAAATAAATATTAAAAATGACAAAAGAAGAACAAAAAGCATCATTAACTGCTGCACAGCTGCTGTGTGTCTGCTGTCACGGGGATTACCCTTAATTACTATGGATGAAGTTTGCTATCATTGGTTCTTTGGATCCCTCACAATTGGTTTATTTTTAAAGAAGTTCTTTCTATGTAAGTTTTAATAGAATATGCAGCTGTTAAAGTTTCAAGGGAAGAAATCACTGTCTTAGAATTGAAGAGCCTGAAAATCATTTGACAGAGCTAACATTGGGATCCACTTGAATGAATTTATTTTTTTCCTTTCTCTAGTCTGTTTAATTCAGTTCTTTTAAATGTGATGTTTGCAAAGTAGTCTTTAAAATGGGCTATTCTCTATTGTGTTTGAATTTGAACAAAATTAACATTTGTATGTCATCAGTAGCTGCAATGCATAGCTCAAGGCAATGAAGGATAGAAAGTCAAAGAATATGGAAAATTTGATTAAAATGAATGAGCAGTAGAAGGTCTTAAGGGTGGACATAGCTTAGTTGTTGATTTATTTGTATTGTTTCTTGAGGCAAAAGAAGAGAATTCCATGGGATGTTTAGAAAATAGATTGTAAGGATAAAAATAAAAAGGTGGGTAAAGTCAATAAAATTAGGTTTAGACGATGTAATCTGGAGACTTCCCCATTTATGTATCTAAATTCTAGTCCTACTCTGTAAAGTGGGAGAACCTTTCTCCAAAGAGTTTGCCCTGTACCTGTTATGACTTGAGCTCAGTTGGATATTTATAATGTTTTGCATCATTTTACTCACCAGGACTTGGTGGATAATTGCATAGTTTGCAAGACCCCTCTCATCTTGCATTTTGAGGCCATGGCTCTCCCCTTTGTCTCAGTATTCTGAAGAGTTTTATTCTTTTGAGTATCCTTGATGGTTTGATATAGGTGACTTTTCCATGTTTCAAAAACTTTCTTGTCAACATTTTTTTCCTTTGTGTATAAGAGCTTGAAATCTGAAATGCTTTGCCTTCTATTTTAATGCAGAAGTGCAGTTTTTGAAAGATAATCTTAAATGAAAAATAATTTAAAGTGAAAATCTGAGGCAGAGGACCCATATTGCTGGTACTAGTGAAAATCCAGTCCACAGCTTACTCAAATGAACTATTCCTAAGTAATTTACCTACCATAATAATTTTTGAATGAAAAAAAAGTGTTTAACTGTTTTGTAACACCCTTATGAAATGGCTACTTTTTTAAAGGAACAGAATCCTGGAAACACTTGAATGTTTATCAGTGGATATTTTTTTCTGACATGGATATTATTTCTCCTTAGTCCCTTGTTGTATTCTAAAAAATAAAGGACATGGAGAATGCAGGTGCTTAATGGACCTGAAAAATGTTTTTATGGGTTCAGCTCTTCCAGACCCCCTCCCCAGCCCCATGAAATAAGCAGCCCTAAGAATCCTAATGGATGTGGTTGTTTGCCAAAGTTATTTTGGGAAATTTGAGAATTCTACTGTTTGTGGAGGAGCCAAACACTGCCCAGATGAGCCCTTCCTATTTCCATTTAAATTTAACGTCAAATAAAGACAGCTTAAAATGATGAAAAATTGATGCTAAACAAATAATTTTTTTTCAATATCCCCTCAGAATGATATCTAGTCCCAAAAATATATAAATGATCTGTTGAAGTTCTTACAGGAAGGATGATGATGAGTGTAGGATTTTACACTTCAAAGTCAAGTTCAGCCTTGGAGTTGGCAAATGACTTCCTTATGCTGGTCTTAGGTTTTTGTATTTTTGTAGCATAAAGAGCTTCTTCCACTGAAGGCTCCCCTCCCATCATGGTGAATATTGCAGCATTTCCCAAGGAAATGTGTGAAATGCCCATTTATAAAGGCAGGAAGCTGAACTGACAGGAGTAATTTCTTGCATTCAGGTTGAGAAGGTTGTACCACTGTCCTACATACAGCAGGTAGAACTTCCATGTACTGCAAACTGCTTTGCATTCATGTACTGGTTCAAAATGGGACAATTTCATAAGATGAAATGTATGTGGTTCTGTGTGGATGTTTCTTCTGCATTTTTTTTTTCATTTCCGAAGATCTAAGAGGACCCCACATGCCCAAATTTTCATATTATGGGCTATCTAGATCTTTTTTTATTTATCTTTTTCTGATTCTGTCATGAAACCTGAATTCAGGTTTCAGAAACTTACTTCCTAAGCCCAGACTCCTTTTCCCACTGATTGCTAAAATAGACAATGTGTTTAACAGTTCTCCATTACCAAAGAATAAAATTTTTGAAACTCAAGGTATTTTTTCTCAAATCAAGTTGGTGACATTTCAGCTCTTTGAAAATCCACAAACATTTTCCAGGTACACTTTTGTTTGGCTAAACTCCTTTATAAGTGATCAGTCTAAGAACAACCCTCACAACCTGGGCTTCTTTTCGTATCCCCAAATTGTTGCCACGAAAAGAGAAAATGAGTAACACCTAAACCACATTTCTTCGACAGAAAAACAGTACCTCCAGTATGGTTTGTATTTTGTATTTGTTCATTTTAGGTTATGTCAGAAATACCAGTACACACACACAGAGGGGACCTCAATGTTTCACTGGCAGACATGAATGTAAAACCACCAGGCCAATGTAACATTTCCCTCTCCCTACTCAGATATTCATGTATGGAAAGTGGTGGCCTTTGTGTGTTAGGCAGTTTGTAAGGGAAGTGAAATGATTCACAATCTATTTTTAGGAATTACACTCCTCAAGTTTGTAATTCTGGTTACAGCTAAATTATTTTGCAGTGAATTTTTCTGTTTAAAATACTTAGCCCTGAGATGAAACTACTGTACAAATCACTTTGTGATAGTGCTGTTCTTCATGTGCCTGTTCATGTGACAATTGTGGAAATCCCTCTCTTGTTCCTATGAATTGTAATTTTCTTGTTCTTTTTTGGCTTTATTGGAATTTTCCATAAGCGTAGGATTTTATGCTCAGAAACCATCTGTAAACAATCCTGTAGTTTTTAAACATACAAAGAAAGCTGCAGCCATGCTTTTTCCAATGCCCCTATATGCCTGACTTGGAGAGCCTCAGCCCATCCTTTCAACTTCACCAAGAGTAAGTGTCTGCAACTATTGGCAGAAAACCACCAGCAGGTCGCTGGTATTTCAAATTTTATTTTGCTTTTAGTGAGATTCAGAATTGAAAATCTTCAAGTGCAGTGGCTGCTCAGTGTGTATTGTCACTGTTTGCTGGGACTAAATCTCAAGAAGTTTTAGGGAAACCTGGTTGGGTTAATCAAGGTGTAATCACCAGCTGAGCGAGCTCCTTGTGTATAGGAATGGCAGGTTTTAGTTGGTCTTAATAAGGTTGAGTTTTAGATGGATTCTGTGAAATGAAAATCTTGACATTCCTATGAAGGCAAAGTTTCCCTGCCAGCTGGAGCCTGGGCAGGGGAGCCAAGCACAGGAACACTCTGTGCCTTTGTCCATTTTATCTTTTCCCCAAATACCTGCAACAAAGTGAAACACTGCAGCTTTTTGCAGCAGCTGGGGGTTTGTAGCCACTGGAGGGTTCATTTCATACAAGGCACACTTCCACTTTTCAGTTTGGAAATAGAGAAGATGGGAAGAACTGAGGTCAGCTCATCGTGTTTTAATATGGGTGGAACTCCCAGTTTAGCAGTAATGATGGAAAAATTGAGGTATTGTCAACTTTTTAGTCAAGAATACTGCTAGGTACTTAGGAATAGAGTTATACATGTAATTGTCTTCCTGTTCTTGGCTGAATAAAGACCCAGAAAAATATTTTGAGTGTCTTACAACTATTTTTAATGACAAATGTGAAACTGATTAATTTATTTTGCTTAAACATCCCAAATGGAAGCAATTTCACAATTTCAGTTGAAATTAAACTGCATTTCTTTTTTGATCAAAAAAGAAACCCTTTACCCCTTGGCAAATCAAAACAATTTGTAAAGTACCTGTCCATTATTCCTCTTGCTTCCCATGAGATGTGGCAAAGAATGTGGCTTGGAACAGTGAAGTGGAGATGTCCTTTTTAGTGACTGAGCTGAACCCAGGGGTGCCTGTGAGCTGCTGGTTCATGTTTCATGCACATTGTGGCTCTGCAGAAGTTTTCCAGAGTTCAGAGTTTGTGTTTTAAATTAGTCTGTGACAAATAAGACCATGTAAATGCAAACCTGTTTGTAGTAACCATAAACCCAGTATAAAACAGTGGATAAAGTGAGTCTCAAGCAAAGGAAAAAAAGAGAGAGGAGTATCATAGTCTTCAGGGGAAAATTCAGAGGCAAAATAGAGGCACTCTTATTGGAATTCAGCCAATCTAGAGTTGAATAGTGTTTATTGTGAAAAATACATAGTCAACATCTGAATATTTATGATAATACTAATGATTAAAAAGAACCATGGAATTATTTGATGAGCCCAAGTCAGTGCAACCACAGTTGGTCTCACTGCAAAGTTGGCACTGTCAGGTGCAGCAGCAACATTGTTTGTTAACATTCCCAGGTATTGTTCAATGCAAACAAGGTAAAAACATCTCTGGAGATTGAAAAAATAGTGTTGGTGCAAGATGAAGATGTTTTACATAGCCTGCATGCACAGAGGCCTTGACCAGTTCTGACAGAGTAAGAAAACCAAGACTGAAATACTGGAGCAAAAGAGTTTTTTCTTAATTCACATGGATGTTTCTGATTTGAATTTTGAGCTAATTTGCTACATCAAAATGTATTTGGAAAAACTATTACCAGACAGAATAATTGCAGGCTTTTCCTACATGTGCCACATCAGACTTCCATTTCCTTCTTGTTTTTAAACTTCTTTATTGTCATAAATAAAATACTGTATTTTAAAAAATGAACCTGAATTCAGGTTTGGCATGAGCTGTGGTTATCTCATTCATTTTGGTGAGATTACATGAGATTTCCATGGAGAGGACTGTGCCTGATATATTCATCAGATCCTATTTCTCTGTTTAGGTTCTTTGCAGTGAAGCTTCTCTCAAAGCATTGGGTACCTTTGTTCTACTCGTATTGTGCTCAAAACTAAAGTGTGTTCCCCTGACAGACATTTTACAAGCAAATAGTTTTGTATTGCTATAAATACTTTGTATCTTAGAAATGCAGTGTATGCTATCATGGAGATCATCATTTTTGTGAGCTGAATCTGCTCCAGATGATAGAGAAATTATAGGCTAGGATCTGTGATCAAACAGCAATATGGAAATCTTAAATAGAATGCGCCCTAAGGACAAAGGCTGGTTAAGACTATGGGGGATAGAATAAATGGGAGTTTTAGTAAAGCTATCTCTGATTCCAACAGATAAATTATGCTCTGCCTTTTTTGTATCTCTTTGGGACTGTACTACATAAATTATGACCAAGTATAATTTAGGCTTTCAGCCTATATTTCTGAACATCCATCTTGTACATTTTAAGTACAAAATTACCATTTTGCAGAAATATGAAATTGAGACAAATTTTTTTCATCTGTGCATTTAACTTCTGCATACTTGATAGCAGCCAAAGGGTTGGAGAGGACCTCGTTGCTATCCAGAGGGTGATGTTGGCCAGATGATTGCATAATTGTGTTAGGATCTACAGAAGCATGAAGTTTAGGGGACAGAAATTGTAGAATTGCTTATTATTTCAGAATAGATTTTTACTGCAGCTTTAAGTAATAATAACCTGCTTTTCTGAATAAAAAATAATGCTTTGGAAATCCAAATTCTTTATTTGTTATCAATTACACTTACAAAGTTATATTTAAGATTTCCTTTTGAAGTACGGTTGTGGTTGTGTGACCTGAGCTTTGGCACACCTGGAGACCAGGGAGTGCAGACCTTCAGGGCACTTCTGAGTTCACACTTTGCATGGGAGGGTCAGTGTGTGAGTAGGAATAAAGCAATCTATCCTAAGAGCCCTATTTTCTATCACTCATTCCAGCACTACATTCTGCAGCTTGAATTTCTGTATAACACAGCTGGGAATTGTAGACCTCATTTCTCCCATGCAGAATGCAATGTTGTATCACTAACTGGAGTCCTGAAATGAGGAATAACTACATGGTGCATCCTGGTGGGAGTGTCTGTGTGTCTTGCACAGGGATAGAATATAGAAAAAAGAAGAAACTCCTCTTTTGAGGCAGGTCAACTTGCAAGAAATGGGAGAATATTTTTGGAAATTTAAAACTGACCCATGTTAATTTTAAACAACATGCTAATAGCTTGCAGTGAAAATTTTTAATCCACAGAAATAGAGGACAGTCCCTTAAGATCTGATGTAACTTTTTCTGTATTTAGTATAAGAAATATCCATCACTTTTGCTCATTCATACAAGGACTACATTTGTACTTTGCAAAGGTTTGAAACCGTAAGGTTGTTAGATATATGTAGCAAGGTGGCTTTATTTAGCTGGGTTTTGCATATATCTGATGATCATAGCTTTGGGAATTCAACATTAGCTTTCATGAGGTGGGAGAAGAACAGAGCAAATGTCTATTGTAGAAGTGAAATGAATAATAGTGTTGTAGAAGAAAAAACCACAATAGGCCAGTTTTTTCTCAGTTACAGATTTCCTATCCATTGACTTGCTGCTGCTCATATGTACAGTGTTGGGCCATTGCAATGTTTACCTTTTTCTGTAATTGATATTCCATTTAAATCCACTGGCATTCACTGGACTGCTGCCTTTCCCTGCTTTCTTCAGTGAGTAGAGGCAAAACTGAAACTCAAGCAGTAATGCTAATTGCTAATAAAGATTTTAATGGCAATCACTGTAACTGATGGTGGAGATTAGTCTACTATCACAGACACCATCAGAGGCAGCACCAATAGCTCATCACCTTTCCTTCTGGAAGGAAAGAAAGGTGTTTCTGTTATCTGTGTGAAACAGTGGAATATTTAAGTCTGGATAGTGTGAGAACGTTGTAGATTCAATCATAATTTTCACCTGTTTTTCATTAGAAAAAAGTAAATTGAATAGAGGAATAACAGGAAGTAAGATTTCAATGCAGCTGTCCTCCATTGTTTTACATTTTTCAACACCTAAAGTAAAAATGGAATGTAAAAATGAAGTATAAAAATGGAGGTGTTTCCCTGGTTCCTTAATGAAATTAAAAAAAAATACAGTCTTTATTTTTTTTTCCAATGAAAATGAATGAAATTGGAAAAGGAAATTGTTTCACTCCAGGACCACTCTCCCCTTGCTGTTGCAAGATTATATTTTATGGGACAGGACTAAACATTTTGCTTTAAACTGCACATTGCATCTTCAGTAGTTACATTTATTTTGGTTACTTTATTTCCTGAAGTTCTTTTTGGTCAAAGACCCAATTGCTTAAGGATATTACTGTTGACATTACACTATAATCTTATTTTTTCAGGAGGCAATCTCATCTCTTCCTTCACTAGCCAAGATTATTCCCAAAATAATGTAACATCTCCAGACCTTTTCATTGATTTTGCAAATTATGGCTGGGAAGATGATCTTGTGTCAGAGGTCAGACTGTTCCAATGTGTTGCATAAGAGGATGAAATGAATTGTTAAATATTTCAAGCTCCTTTTGTCATTAATTATTCTCTGTATTTTAATTTTTTGGTCATGAGCTTTTAAAACCAATATCTGAATGCAAAAGGAGGTCTGAGTTAGCTACAATAGGGTTAAATTCTCTTTGAGTTTTTACAGAGTGATTTCTTGTCCAGAGAGCCTTCAAATCAGGATGTGTAACATTTATCTGCCTAAAATTAAAAGGAAATGAAAGAGATTTATTAGGGCTTGTTTCTTGAAGATGGTTCTCCATTTTTGGATTGGTTGAATGATTGAGGATAAAAGGCTTTCATAACGATGTTGCAGTGTACAAATGAGCTCTAACCAGAAGTGCTGCCCTAAATGCTGCTGACTTAAGGATAAAAGTACTAAGAAGGGAGGATGGTCTCTCTGCAGTTAAAATTGTAACCAGAATCCTTTTCTAAAATTCAAATTTAACTGGCGTATTTAAGGCTGGGGTAATTGTCTGTATGTGAAATATGACCTGTTTGGGCTGAAGTTTAAAGAAAGAAATTTAAAAAATTGTCAAATGAATTTTGAGGCCCCAACAGGCTGATCATCAGTAAAACCGGGGGTGTGGGCAGCAGTTTTTGGACTGAAAGCATCCAGAAAAGACAGAGCTGTTTATAGATATTTTGGGGAAAAAACCCCAAAGCTAGGAAGAAGTATGTGCATCTTTACCTTCAAAACTTTGTTTTCTTTAGACATTCTGATGGCTTATAAATTCTCTCTTAAAATGAGAAGGAGAAATTCAGCATTCAAAAAATCAGTAATACAAAAGTATATTGGGAATGTGAACATCATAAATTTCACTCTCCTCACATAATTATGGATTCTTTTTTTGCAAGTAACAAGAAAAGTATGTGCCTCATAACATCCCAATTCCAACCTAAAATGAACTTCAGTTTTGTCATTGCCTCTTGCTCTTCAAGGGCTTCTTGATAAAAAAGAGACACTGTAAAATATACTGATATCAGTCTCCTAGGCAAGAGCTCAAATTTTCATGTAACTTTATCAGGATGATCACATAATGATGGTAGGGATAATTTCTCATGAACCATAGATAAATGTTAGAATTTCTGTTTCCTGAGATAGAACCTCTTTTACCAAATTCTACTTTTTGCAGCCAAATCAACTGTTTAACTGCAAGCTGAAATTTTCAAACACTAAAATGAAGGCACCAAAAGTGATGACAAAATGAAATAGATTTGACTGTGTGGCACATGCCTTTCACTCTTTGACAAAACCATCCCCCTTTAGGGTTTGTTCCTCCAGTCCTTGTGCTGGGTCTGGGGAGGGTTGTAGGATCCTAGTGCAGATCAGGATTGGGGGCAGGCAGTGTTCTGAGCAGCACATGGACAGGCTGGTGCATGTGGTGTTTAAACTGGAAAATCCAGGTGCCAGCCAATTTCAGGAGCAGGGAAGAATGTAAAAGTGGGTTAAGGTTCTGTATCAATTGCTGTGCTACCGAGGTGTGGAATTAGGGTCAGTGTATGATGGTGTTTGTCATAAATTCCTCAGCTTTACTGACCTTTCAGTTTTGTTTTTCTAATAATGCTATAATGTATTGTGGCTAATATTGAGACTATATTCTGGGATACATATACAGAGAGATGTGGTTGCAATATTTTTTTTCTTTTGAATTTTCAGTAAACTCATGAATGTGTGGACTATTTGCATTAATTAGCATTGTTCTAGCTTCTATGGCTAGTATTTATGTGTGGCATGTTTGTGACTTTTTTTTTTTTTTGGTATTCATAATTCAGTAATTAATTTGTGTGATTTGTCACTCTTCCCAGTTTGCTTTCTGACTGAATGTTGTATCATTTATTAATATGTGTACCCCTGAGTGTCTTGCTGAGGGTTGGTCCTTTCTCCGTGTGGGCATTATAAGGAAGATATATTTAAAAAAAAAGATATCTAAGGAATATTATGAATTCTTGAAACATTCAGTTCTAATTTTCTTCCAAAACATTCTAATTTTCTCCCAGTGACTAATTTAAATATATGATTATGATTCTAGCAGTTACCTCCAAGTAAGTGCAGATGCAAAGATTCAGAGTCAAAGCATGAAAAAGAATAGTTAAGTTGTATCCTGAATGCCGATGTGACCTTTACTTGATGGCTAAAATGGTGACATCTTTATGGCTGAACACGATTTTAAAAAATAGAATTATAAACTTAAACTGTGATAGTATTTAAGTTCTTAAATTACTTTAAAAAGGTAAACTGGACTTATTATTTCTTGATTTTTATTAATAAAAAAGTATAATGTCAGTCTGCTAATATAGGTCATGGTACCTCTGATAATTTCTCTGTAGCTGGGCCTGATCTATAGATGCAGTCTACACCTCTGAGTTTGTGTTTGGGGATGAAACTCGTGTATAACAGCACTGTTTCGTTTCAAAAGACACTAATCAAAAGGATTTTATTTTTTTTAAATATCACACATACAATAATAGCATAATTTCCAAGTTCTTTTTTTGTTTTTTCAACACCATCTTCAGTTATGTCTTTTCCTCCCATTGTTTAATTATTATTGCTACTGTCATATGGATGTCACTTAATGATCTGTGCTGTGTGATGTGACCTGACAATAAATAACACACAGTGTTCAGCAGGGTTTTCCTGTGGGATTTACAGTGTGTTTGGCAAAAAGTAGGCATATTATACAATTAAAGATCAAAACTTTTACCACTGAAAAGGTGGATTACTTATTGAGAAAGACTTAATGTGAAAATCCTGAAAAAACCCCAAGCCAGTGTGTCATGGGTGGCACCAACCTAGAATTTCTGAAGGAGCAGGGGGTTGTAAAGAGCACAAATGAAGTGCTCCTGCTCACAGGCAGTGCTACACCCCAGTGCTGCTCCACTGAGCAACAAGATGTTTAGGAGTATGGGGTCCAAATCATGACTTTGTGTGATGCTGTGCAAATTTATGGGAGAAATCTCTACCCCTGGAAGAGCTCAGAGAGCCCCATGTGTTACACTGCTAATTCATTGGGCTAGTAATTTATTGATCTCAAAATGATGAACTTGATCTGGTCATCAGATTGATGATTTGCATGTGTATAGATATGTAGAAGACTTCCTGGGAGGAACACAGAGAATTTTGAATAGTCCATCCAGCTCCACAGAAAAATTGCCATTGCCAGTGAAACCACTTCACAAATATGTTCATGCTGTTTACTGAAGTTTGCTTTTGCCTGGCTTCTGCTAGTGGAACAGAGGAAAGTTTTCCCAGGAAAACACTGATAACAAGTGCCAAACCAGAATTAAAAAACTGCTTAAAAACGTGACTCTTTGGAAAATGCTCAGGAGCACAGTTTGGTCTGATGAGAATCTCAGCAATTTGCTCATCTGTGTACACTTTAAGTAAAGCTGAAGACTTGAGTAGCTCTAATACTGCATTGTGTGCCACAAAATTGCTCCAGGCCTATTAAGCAGCAGCACTAAAAAATGCAAGTACTAAAATGGGGGAACTCAAATTGGAGCCTAATAAAATATCACCCCGTGTTTGTTCCTTGTATAGAACAATGACCTCTCATAAGCCATTGCTTTCTTACTTTTCTAAGGGTTACTCTGTTGCCTTGATTCCTTCCCTGATTATCTTGAAGCCTGTCAAGTTGGAAAGCTCTCCCCTCCCTTGCTCTTTCTTCCTAATAGACATGAAACAGTCCAGTCAATAATATTTTACTTGTCTTCCCACTGCGTGTCTCTTCCTCTGATCAGTTTAGGCGGGTTTGACTGCAAAGAGTCAGAAGGGAGGTTAAGATCTGAAAGTTCAGCCAAATGTTATCAGGCACAGAGATGTTGCTAAGGGAAAGGCCTTACAGCCCCTAAGACCGGAGCCAATAATAGCTGCACACCACTGATAACATCAACAGCTGTCAAAGATCCAGGCATTTGTGGTTCGTCTGGAAACTCAAACACCTGTATTCAGTCAAGCTTTGATTGTTATCCCCTCTTTTCCTGTCATTTTGATTCGTTCCTTGAAGGTGCTGCCAGGATATTCTAAGCTGCTAGTTGATTTATAAAGTGAAAGAGCCCTTCGAAAGTTTGGCACAGTTTGAAAAATCGACTGAGGCTCTCATTCATAGGGTGACAAGTTACTTTGACATTGATATTGACAGCATTCTTTTAATTAAGTTTTAGAGGACGTAAGGCCGGCTTCAGATCCTTGAGAGCACGGGTTAAAAGTGGGATAACAGCTTCAGCATGTGTCACTTAGGAGAACATTATGTACTTTAGGAAGGTTTCTTTGTGATGAATTAGATCAAAGTGGCTAATAAACATTCTCCATGAAAGCTCTTCAGAACACAGTATATACATGTTTGAGATATTTAAAAGATAGAGTTTCAAGGACCAGGCTGTAAACTAACCTAAAATAACTTAAATGGACAGCTGATACTGTTGTCTCACTATTATAAATTAATATGCAGCACAGAAAAAAAGGAGAATTTTTATGTTTAAAGGGAAGGTCATGGTAAATGATGCAAGGGTGTTTTTCCTTTACTGATCCTGTAGGGAACTGTGCAGAAATGTGCATACTGCAAACTGACAGAAGGTGCAGTTTTGAATGGCTGGACTAAAATGATGGGATCAGATATATAAATTATATATTTTTAAAATTAACTCAATCTACTGTTGTTCTATTGGCTTCGTCTGCCCTGTACCTTGTAGTAAAAAGGAATGTGGCTACAATCAAGTTCAAGTTCAATGGAGTTTAGTATTTTGGTTGTGCTCCCGAACTCTCTTTTTTTTTTTTTTTGTCTGTTCTTAAATAATACAATTTTCTTTGTTGTTCATCTTCACTATTTGTGGCTTTATCACAAAAAGTGGTGGAGACTGAGAAAAATATAATTTAAAAATAATTAATTATATTTCTTGTCTATATTGAATTTTCCAGGAAAAACAAATCCAGATAATGCTGGCTGCTATCAGAACGGAAGTGTTTCTTTTTAAAAGAGATTGTGGTGATGAAAATGATATAAATGTTACAAAAAAGAAATAATGGGAGAGGTTGCACAGGCTGTTTTTGTCCCATTAAAATTACTGGTTTTTGTCTGTAGTTTTAGAGGACCAATCTTTTGTAAACTGAGTTCAGAACATTAAATGAACTTGTGTGTGGGGCTGAGCACAGAGCTGAGAAATTTTTCTGAGTTAAGAATCATAACTGTGAAATCAGGCAGCTGCAAATTGAAAACTGATTTTTTTCAATTATTTCTAAATAGAACAACAAAGAAACCATAAGAGAGCAACCTAATTCTTAGTGAAAAAGGTCTTTTTCTGAGATTCATTGTTATTCCTTAATTGGTGCCTCTTTTACCTCTCAAGTTGCAGGAATGCAGATGAAAACATGGGCTGAAATGGTGGGAACCTCAAAGTCAGTAAGACATGACAGGCTTAGAATTGAAGTTTTCCCTTTTGTTCTGGTTAGGAAACATCAATAAGCAGCTAAAATTTTCTTACATTCTGACATTTAATGACGTGCAAGGCCAGCCTCATGGAGAATGCATCCCTGATGCTCCTGGGGAATTCTACAGTTGGGTGACTGAAAAAGCTCAGACTTTGTGTGTGAAAGCATGAAGAACTGGGGAATGGAAAGAAAAGGATAAAACATCCAGAGCTTTTAGTCTATCAGATCTCAATACTTACCTCCACTCTAGCCTGGGAAGCCAAACTCTGTGAGAGTGACTTTAATGGTGAAGGCAGACACCTTTTCTATGGTGTTGAGCAACCATGCTCATGTGGAATTGGTACACAGCTCTGCCCTTTCCCCTTTCCCCTTTCCCCTTTCCC
>VXBR01002801.1:1232365-1284060 GCA_013400215.1 Cisticola juncidis | reverse complement strand
GGAAAAAAAGAAAAAAAAAAAAAGAAAAAAAAGAAAAAAAAAAAGTGAAGGGTTTTCCAGGGTGTTTTTCCCTCTCATATTTTGAATAACTTTACTTTTATCCTAATTTTGGTATGTACTGGGACACTTCTGAAGTGACTAAGTGACTGTATGAGGGACAAGAAGGCAAGTTTGATATGCAGTTGAGATAATTTAAAAGAAGGGATTAGGATGAATTAATCTTGGGAACATGAACCAGGGTAGAGCAGTACCTTGGGTTGTTTAAGTTGTTGATAGTACATTAACTTTGTCTGTCTGTACTATGCTCTAAGGGTTAGGTTATATGGGCTTTTCAATATTTATTTTCACTTAAAAGTACTTTATAAAATACAAATGTACTGGAATGATGAAAAAATAATTCCAAGTTATTACATTTTCCTGTTTATTTCACATAAGTATTCTAATTATCCTCTTGCTTACTACAGAAATGGTCAAAAACCAGTTTGAACTTTCCTTTGAAGGCACTGGATTGTGACTGTCCTTTTTTAGGCTTGGAAAGCTCCTCAACCTTTCCATTCACCCAGCACATCTGTCTTGTGCTCTTGCAGCAGAGCCCCCAGGAGCAGGGTGGATGTCGGGATGCTTCACGTGACTCCACATCCCTAAGCTAAGGCAGCTCATTTGAACACCTATTTATTTAGCTGTTTATTTGGCTAGATCACTAGCTATTTATTTATAACTGGAACTTTGCAAAACAAAACATTTTGGGAGAATGGCAGGTCTGTGGCATGAGGATGAGTTTTCAGCACTAATCTTACACACTATACATTCATATTCCATACAGCAGGGACCTAAAATATCACTGGGTCTCTTCAGTGGAACACTTTAAGTCTTTCCTGGGATTCCACTGAGGTGGGTGTTCAAATCCTACCATCTCCCTATTGTGAAAATATTCTTACATTTGTACATTGCAACACCTGGGGGGTCACATTGGCACAGATATTGTATATTCATTTTTAACACGTGGATTTTTTAATGTCCTATTTCCCTCATATGATAAGTGATGGAGGGAACTAAAGCATTCCAGTGGCCATGAGATGGATTTTTGGTAGGGCAAAGGTTAAATTTCACAGCTTCCTGTCTACCAGTATCTATTCCTTTAAAATTATGATTTATTTGTGAGATGTTTTCCATCTTCCTAGCAATATACCAATTGAAGTGAAGTATGTATGCATGCTATTAACTTCTTATAGGGCACAAATAAAATTCCAGGTAAGTGGGAATCATGTGACTGGCAAGGGGATAAAAGTTCTCTGCACCATTCTGCTTCAAAATAGAATTATTGTGCCACCTAATTTGTTGTTTTTCCTATTTCTTACAGAGAAAAAGAAAATTGCGTGACAAAGGTTAATATAACAATCTTCTCTTATTACAATGATTTATGTATGCTGAGCATTAACAGCAGAATGTCATCCAGCTCTCCTTTAATTTGCAGACATCTGGATTTTTCTTTGTTGGGATCACAGTGGTAGATGACAAAGCTGTACTCTTGAGAAATAGGAGAGAACACTGTCATTCAGAGCTTGTTATACCACAAACACTGAACTCTTAACAGTTATCTCTGGCAAGTCAGTGGACTTCAAAAATAGAGCTCTGTTTTTATCCAAATGATCCTCACTAATGAAATACATGGGGAAGAATATTATATTCGTCTTAAAATTATTCTGATCCTATAATATGTCAAATGACTGTAGATAGTGGTTCAAACAACCTAAATGTGAATTCTCCTGCAATTTTAATTCAGAGGTGTCAGTGCTGCAATTTGCAATGATTATGGTTTAAAGCAGCCAGTTTTGTTTCTTTCTGTAATGTGAGATATAATTTATGTTTTAGAAATGTTTGAAAAGTGAAGGGCAGAGTAGTTTGATTAAGGTAAAATGCATTTTGACATGTTTGAATCAATTGTAATGAGGATTTTTCATTTTATTGGTGTTTTAACCCAGAATAATCTTGATGCTGTGCAAAAGTATGGCTTGTAAAAAACAATATTTCATTACATTGGGTTTCACTGCTCCCTCTGCAGATCAGCAACCTCTGACACAAAATGCAGATTTCAAACACTGCACTTCAATGGAAAATGATCATTTAGCAAAAGGAATATTCTTATCTGAGAAGCAAGATGAGATTTTTGGTTTGCATTAAATAAATATATGAGCTGAAATTTAAGTACAGTAAAAATGCTTACAGTAGCCTCAAAATGTATCTTACCATTTTTACCACCTTCACAATATATCATTTATAATTGTAACAGTCACAAGGTTTGCTGTCTTTTCCTCAAACTCATTTATGATATTTGATAAAGTAATAGTTTTTTGAGTTGAAAAAGATCCTGTTCTTGAAGGAATGTCTACATCAATAATCCTGCTAACAGATTAATTATGGAGGGGAGAAATTATATTTCATATGTACATGATTCACAAAATAATTCTCCCATTTGCTCTCAGATGAGACAGTCTTGTTTTGCAGGTGTGGTATAGTGTTGTTTGTTTATTTGTTGTTATTTACATTAAATATTTTGTCACTATATTTAAAATTTTTCTGCTTTGGAATGTGTAACAAAAATTTGATGCAGGAGAAAATTCAACAACTCCAAAGGAATCCAGTTCAAATATAACTCAAAGCTGAATCCCTTTTTGTGGGAATAAGTTTGGCTTTCAGAATGTTTAGCACCCAGGTAGTTTTGAATTAGTGGTTCAATTCCAGTAAAACACAAGTAATGGCTACACCAAAAGCTTCAGCAAAACTCTTTCTGAAGCCATGGCAAAGACCAATTTCTAAATTCCCCAAATGCAGTTTATGACCTTTCTTCAAGTGCAGAATGGATGTTGTCTGCACATTTTGTTCCTGTTTCTCTTTACTTCTGAAAGTTCTGAAGCTCCAGCAGGTTCCTGCCCTTCTGGGATCTGCTTTAGCTTTGCACTACAGGTAGTGGGGCATTGGTCTTATTTACTGAACAATGTTTCTTGGAGTAATATTTCCATTTTTCCAATAAGTTCACTGAATTAATATGATTGCACAAAATTTCTCTGCTCAGATTAAAATATATCTTAGAATCTCTTGAAGTCAAGACTGACATTAAGTTAAAATAATAGTGAGGAAGGCCATGAGAGGCAGAGAGAAGATTTTTTTCTCATAATTATTTTGCTGTGATGTCTCTCTATGTCTTTGAGAAAAAACATCTCAACTTTTTTTCATTACAAAGGTAGTAATCAGGAATGTACTTTATAGCATAACTGAAAAGGTAAATTAAGGTGTAAGAAAAGAGCACAGACTGTTCTTCTCTTTGAAACAAAATCATTGTTCCAGGACATATGTTTCATATGTAGCTAATCTGTGCAGTTGGCTACTGTTTGTTATTTAACACGCAGAGTGTGCTTTGTAAGCATACGGCTGTATTAATCAAATCAACATTATTATGTTCCCTTACAAAACTCACTCTTTTCATCTATAGACTATTTAGGAAGAGGAAAAGAAAACAAACTCACCTGGTGTTACAAATTAAGACAGATAATTTAACATCAAAATTAGCTTAAGAAAATGTAGCACCACGAAGTGTTGTATGAAATAACTACTTTTGGGGAAAAAAAAGGGAAAAAAACCCAACCAAAGAGAGATCTTCTCTCTGTGAAGTACTTGATGTGATGAGTTTTTGAATAATCAGGAACACCTGATAGAGCGAAACATTATGCACATATCCTTGCTTTTTAAGCTTTTTCTAGGGAACAGTTACCTGGAAATCTTACCTGTAGTTCTTCAGTAAAAAGTTCCATGGGCATTTAACCCCAGCACATGCATTGGCCAATGCCTAGATAATATTGTTAAAAATCTTTTAGTTTAGTCAGTGTCAAGCAGTACTTATTTCATTTATTATCATAGTTTACTTGTAGCCCATTGCTGTCAGCTGTGGAAAATCTGGGAAACTTTTTTTTCTTATTAGACAGTGAAGAAGAAATTACTTCTGACTGTCTTCAAGAAAACCATTATACTATCCTTAGGACTAGATAGAAATAAATTAGAGAAGTTGCAGCTGGTTTCATTCAAGAGAAGAATTTTGTTACATAAATAATTCTGGATGATTCTGAACTTCTTTCTTATCAAGTATGAAGCTAACTTGTTGTGCCTGTCCATTTGCTAAAGGGAAACTTTGCTGCCTGACAGTAACCCCATTTGAGAAAACAACAGAAAAGTCTGAAGTTTCTCTGTTCAGAGAATGTGAAATAAAAAAATAAATATTTTATGAAATAACTGCTGACTTGTCCCCCCACTCTCCCCATGACCCTTCTTCCCTCCTGCCATAGTAAAATAAAGCCCTTTCCAGCCTAACGTCATGTTACAGCATTAGCGTGATTCCTTGAGTAATTAATAGAATTTAGGCTGCAGCGTAGTCAGTTTTGATTAGGCAAACATTAGATTAATTCAATCTGCAAACACTTAACTCTGTTAGGACTATTGAGGGGAGAGAGCATTTGGATGGACGGCGGGACGCGTCTTCATCGGATTGCTCGCCACCTCCGAGTAGTTAACGTGGGATCAATACAGCTCCTCCAGCTATAATAAAATGGCTTCGACAAGCTCATCTGGGGCTGAGAACACAGTACACACATTGATTTCCTGGCCTGATATAACCCATTTACCTATTCAGCTAGTCCGTTAAGGAAGGTGTAAGGCTACAAAGGCCCAAGGGAGCAATGATGCCTGTAAGTAGGTTAGCAAATACTTGGAAATGTCTTAATTTGTTTTACAGTTACTACTTCAGGGGGATGCATTTTTTATTGTTGTGGGGGTTTTTTTTAAAGGAAAAGTTTTACATGTAATTTTTTATTATTTTGTAATGGTTTTTAAGTTGAGAGGTGTGGAATGCTCTTTGCCGAATTTCTATCTTCATCGGGGTCCTCACTGTTCTCAGGAGCTTGAATGTTTGTGATCCCAAAACTGTGACTTGTCTCCCTTCCAGCTCTGAAATGTTATAAAGAACATTATAAAGAACATGCCAAGCAAAAAATTACTTTCTGTCATTCTCTACTTTGTCATTCACTTGGCTTTCTTTCCTGAGTCTGATAGAGAAAAAAGGGATAGAAAGAGATTTTTCTCTACAGGGATCCGTGAATCAACATTACATTGTTCCAAGCCAAGTTCTTCCACTTCTGATTATTTCTTAATTGTCACTTTCTGAGGTCCAAGTTGCAGAACTGGGAACTGGAAGGGTGATTCCTGCCCAGCTGTACTACCAGACTGATGAATTCTGATTTTCTCTCCCTGTGAGCCTATGGCTACCGGAGAGGAGAAGAAACCAGGGCTTGATGCTGGCTGCTGGTAAATACTGAATTTGAGGGTTCCAACCAAAGGCAGCTTCCTTTGAAAGCACCCTGTAAAGTGGCTCAGACAGCTGTCCAATTCTTCCCACTCTCCACTTTTATGCCATGTATGAAGTGACCAGTACAATTTCCAGTAGCCTTTCTAATATCATTTCAAATGTTGGACCATCTAGAAATGAATAGCAAGGACTGGTATTTGTGATACCATGTCCTAAAATACATGTCTAGGTATGTGAAAAAGCTGTTTTTTTTTCCTTGTTTATTAATTTCATTGCTCCCAAACTCAATTTTTTCTTTCTGTTTCGTTAGTGGCTTGTTTTATTCCCTCTGTGCTTCTGCACTGAGCGGGTGAATACTCAAACCATTCATGAGGAAAGATATATTGAAAAAGACAGAATGGTAAAGCAGCTGATAGGCAGTTATTAGATTCAGATAAACTGTAATCTTAAGTCATCTTATGAGCATGCTAATTACACAATGACATTACCTACATAGAGTGCCATTGCTTTGTTAACATGTTATGCAAGGTCCTTTATTAACACTGCAAGAAAGGACTTCCTCTCATTAGATGGTTATGCAAAACTGTAATTATACTTGCCTGTGAAAAATGGTGAAGTTATGAAAGGCTTGCTTCTGGAGGGCTTTACTGCCCCCCCTTGCAGATAATAATCACTCTTTCTGTGGAGTGAGGGTGACACAATGTAAAGTAAGAAATTTGTTTCTATCTCAGGTTTGGAATTCAGTAATCTCTTTATCTTTCTGCTAAGAAAACTATCATCTGCGTTATTGTAACACTAAAATAATAAGGATTCTGTGGTAACTCGGCATCTGTAATTTTGAAGAGAAATTTGGGTCACTGTCACTGGGGAGAAAATTAGCAGTGAATGACTCAATTTAAAAATTCTTTATAATAGAAACAAAATATTTTGGATGTGATAACGACTAGTGCTTTTAAAGAATGCTTTTTTAGGATTGAAATGAATTTTATGCTCCTGAATGCACGTTTGACTTTTTAGGTTTGTAAAACTGGGATATGGCCCTGCTGTGAAAATCCTGCACTGTGCAAGAAATACCCCCAAGCTCTTGAGCAGTAATGCCATAGCCATCCCTCAAAAGCAGTTTAACTGTAGATAGCCTTAGATAGACAAGAAGAAGGTTTCATATCAGTTTTCACCCATACACTATGGCCACAAAGCTTTAGCTGTGTCCTTTGAAAGGCTTATTTGGAGAGTTCTTCTACATAAATTGAACATTTGCCCACACCTGGTTTTGCTGGGATCCATTCTAGAGACCAGGTGGTCAAAATGGCTTTTACAGTTTTGCAAGACTGTGCTTAGATTTTATTTACTTATATACTTACTTTTTATTTTCCCTGTTTTCTTTTCCAGGAAATCCTGTGAAGAAGTCCCTCTTCAAAGCTTTTTTTTTTTTAGAGTAGTCATACTAAAGGAGGATTTAATTAATGCTCTGTATGTGCATTTCCAATGGTCACACTTGGGTAAGGAACATTTTGTTTCTATTCCAGTAGTATCTCAGTATTTTAATAGATTTTTTGTCCACATAAATTTTACACCTGTTATGAAAACATTCCATGTCCTTAAAATCAAGCTATCTTAAATTTAATTATAGATTAAGGGTCTTAGGTTTATGCTATCAAGTTTCAAAATTTGGTTGCAGCATTTTGTTTGAACTATGCATGGGTTTTATACTAATTATGTAAATCAGAAACACTATTGCTTCTACTTTTACTTTATTAATTATGAGATGAAATTATGGTAATTGGAATTTAAAGGCAGCACACTCAGAAATTTTCAATATACTTCTAAAGCCAGTGAGCTGCACAATGAAGATGTTTTGAGAAAGGCAGAGGATTCCTTTGGTGTTGTAGTTGAAGAAGTTTTGCCCATATCTTGTACATCATGGACTTTGGGTGGGCAGGTGGCCACGAGCTGTGGGTCGGTGTGAGGGCTGGAGGCCCCTGCCAGGACTATGGACAGTGCAGATATAATTTCAGGGTTCAAGACAGGATTAGTGCACAGTAAGCATCTGATGCTCCTTTCTGATTATCCTAAAATGTAGGAGTAAAGTGAAATATAGCAGCAGGATATCCATTACACGAGATGTAATGGAGAAGGCAATCTAGTGTGGAATGACAGCAGGAGAAGCCAAAGAGAAGAGGCAACTCATGAAGAGTTAATGGTACTGAGGAAATAATCTGGATTAGGCCTAGGAGCAGAGTAGAAAATGCTTCACCACTCAGTGCAAGTGAAAATCAGCATTTCATGAGAATTTAATTGTTGAGAGAGAAGAATATTGGTGCTGTGAAGTTTGGAAGGGTGAGTTGAGAGATTTGCTTTATGGGAGAGGTTTGGTGGTCATTAGCAAAGAATGGAAGTGAAAACAAGAGTGTGATGATAGTGAACCCTTCCATAATGAAACAGAAGAGTAGCAGAAGAATTTCCAGGATGCTCTCCTGGCAGGCTGGTGAAAATAATCCAAAAATAACATAAAAGGTCTTACTTGGATTAATTTACCTTGATAAACTACACCACTGTTTAATAATAGAGCTCATGGAATTCACTCAGGCTCTCACCTCTTTTCATGCTTTCCCAAAAAACAGTTGGTTTACTGGCTTTAAACATCCAGGTGGATCATGTTTTTCTCATAATAGGGACAAACATTCAGAACTGTCAGTGGCAAAAGGACACACTTATTTCAGGTGAGTGCAAGGGCTGCCTGAGACAAAACAGAAACGACACAGAACACTGATACTGTTGTGGCCTCAAGCAAATACAGAAGTCATACAGCAAAACAGTGCATTGCTGAAGGCAACCAGCACAGTACTAGCACAAAAACTAATAGGCTGGAAAAAAGCAGCACTAAGAATATCCCTAATGGCTTAAAGTGAGGAGGGCACCTCAGTTTGTGCCAGGGCCACGGGTAACTCAGCTGCAGGACAGGACTGAAAGAGAAACTAAAGCTGAAAGTGGGGAGAATGGGAGAGAGGAAGTTATTCCTGGAAATCTGGCAAAGACAGAAAGGCCATGTGAACCCAGGAACATCAACCAGGAGTCTTGCCTTTCAGTACATGACTCTAACCACAACTCCTTTGTCTTTGAAGTTGTTGGGGATGTGAATAGCTTATTAAAACAAATATTGTAGAATATTGATGATGAAAAGAATGGAAAATTTTATGACAAGGTTTAAGGTTTGTCCATATGAATTTCTTAAATACTCTGTGTGTGTAATTTTATCCTGGGCCATCAGGTTAAAACATCAATGAAAATTAAAGAAAAATGAATGAAGTGCTTTCCTTTTGTAACTTATCTTGTGACCTAACATGGAGGATTCCATTGTTAGCCATTCTGAGTTTTAGAAGAGGACGTCAGCACCATTTGAGGTACCAGACAGTGAAATATCTCTGCTTTTTGCCCAACATCACCACATAATAGACGACTCCAGGCGCTTGATTTCTGTTAAGAATATTAGAAAATACTGAAAATAATGCTTTTTTAAAATAACAGCTTTTTGGATCATTCTGAGAGGCAGAGGATAACCTAAATTTTGCCTAGGTTTCCCTGCATAAATTAGATTGTATTGCATGTGAGCTGCTCAAGCATGGCCAGGTTTTATATCTGTGAATGCTACAGGGTTTTTTTGTGTGGAATGACTTCTGTGTACAAGTTACTATGGCTTGGTTCACTTAAATGTTTTACAAATTTTCACAGACCTTTTTGAACTATCTCATTTTTCAGGGCTGAGCTTATGATTTTCGTGGTTTAGAGCATTTTTGTGAATACTTAGCATGGTATACTCAGCCTTTGTGAGTCAGTGACTTAGATTGCAAATATAAGTGATTTAACTTCTGCTTGAATAGTACCCATCATATAAGCCAAGACATTCTTTTAATAAGTGAGACTAATAAATAAAGCAAAAGGTTTGGAGTCAGAGGGTCCAGAGCCCTGCCGTCAGTCTGACTCAACTCAAGCAATTACCTAAGTAATGCAGCAATAAACAAAAAGAAATCAAATGGATTGTTCACTTCAGAATTAAAAAAAAAAAAGTTTTGTTTCTTTTATCCTTGACTTCTAAGGCCACAGCCACACACAGAGCTGGGGCAGCAATTGCACCTCACACTTCATAGAGCAAGGCATGCATACTGCCTGGGAAACAAAACATCTTCCTTTAAATAAAAAAAAAAACAGTCTGAAAATTAGTAACAAGGAAAGGAAATATTCTTTCTTTCTTTGTCTCCTCCTTTCTTCCTTCTAAGCCCTACAATGTATAAAAGTGAAGCAATTATTATGCAGAAAAAAAAATCAAAGGCAAAGAAAGGATTCAAGAAACTGCAGCACAGAAGAGTGAACTTCTCCATGTTCTCCATGCACGGCAGTGATGCATGGACAGAGATGATATATTAATTTCTGTGGTGAAAAATTTGATATGTAGAAATTCAATCATCAAAAAAAAAAAAATTTCAAGTCAAATATTCTGGGGTTAATTGTAACTTTGTGTTATGTTTTCATTAGATTTGCTGGGTAGCTCTAGATCATGAATTCTGACTCTATGTACTTCAACTTGGTTTTTTTTTACGATGGGGTGGGTTTTTTTTGTATTAAATTCCACCTTACTTATGAGTCTGTTGGGTTTTTTTTTCCAGAAAAGAGGAGATAAAGACCCTCTTGCCTTGCTCTCCACAGTTAATTTGGAGAACACTTGGTTGACTGTGTTTCCTGGTATCTCCCATGGCCACAGTCTCACCACTGAAAATGTCTATACAACATTCTCATGGGTGGCAACTGGTCTTCTAAAAGGACACACTTCAACTAGAAAACATAGAGTAGGAAAGCTTTTTTCATATTCCTCTAATTCATGTGTGCTTTTAAAATTGTAGTTTTCCAAAAATGTCCTTTTTTATGTGTTCTTTTAAAATCACAGTTTTCAAAAAATGGCCTTTTTTTGATATTTTTCCCAGGTCATAGGTCTATGTGTAGTGTTACAGTAAAATAATTTTGTGACTGGCAGACCCTAGTGTGACATGCAAATGTACTTATACCATATATTTTTTACATTTTCTGGAGTATGCACCCATATTTTTCCCTCAAAATTTGGAAATAAACCCCGAATTCTCCATTCTCCTCGTCTCTCGTCCCCTTCTCAGTTTCTCAGAGGTGGGACCATTCCATTCAGTAGGATTTTTATAATTAAGCACACAAGCAGAGATCTAGGTAGCTGATGGAAGTAACATGGCTATAACTGGGTCATGGAAAGCTGTTTTCCCAGTGTCTCTTTTCCAAGCAGTGTCTGTGGGAACAGGGAGCTTAATGAGCTGGTTATGACACAGGATGCGTGGGCAGAACTTGCTGTTATCTGTTTGGTTCTGGAGAAGCACTCAATCACAATTGAATGTAAGAATTGGCATTGGAAATTTGGCAGAGAGCAACACTGTCCTAATGGCAAGATTTAAAATGAATATTTCAATTTTGGTGCCAGAATATAGTAACTAGTGGATGAAATTGCTCATAAAGCATTCAGCAGCCTCATTAAGATGGGTCATATTGTCTGCAGGCAGGAGTAGTCTTGGAAGATGAATTTTTCTCTGTCCTTAGAACTGTTGTTTAAAGAACAAAATCCAGCATCTGGTACTAATTTAAAGCCTTGTCCATGTAGAATTAGGGTCTTAGCCAATTATTTGAAAGTTTTTATTTTGGTTTCTAATGGGTAGTGGTGCAGCTCATAGATGTCTCAGTAATTTAGGTGTGTTCCACCAAGCCTCAGGTAATTGAGCCAGTTCTGTAAATGTGTACTTACCTTTAGGTGTATGAGTAGTAAAATGAACTGGAATGGGATTACTTTACTTTTGTGGTAAACACTGTTTCTCCCTAATTTGTGCTGAAATAATCATCTTGTCAGTTAAGTAATAAGTAAAAATGCTTCTAGTAATTTTGCTTTATTGGCATGACCGAAAAAGAAAATGCATTTTTTTGCTGGTGAAAAAGCAAAACAGGGACTGTTAAACCATCTCTTATACAGGCTATCCATGCAAGTTTTAAAAGCAAAGGTTATTTATTTGAAAACTTAATGTTCCCTGTCCTGAGGAATATAAGTTCAGAGCCTTCTCTTTCTGCCAGTGTCGTGTCATTCCATGGAGAAGTCTCTGGCGGTGAGTTTAAACAATTCCTTTTCTTTGCTAACTTTCCCACGTAGTCATGGATCACTCTAATAAAACTAATAATAGAAACTGAATATGTATGAGATTCCTGTTGGTCCCTTTTGCAACGAACAGTACAAGCAGAAGGCATCGATATCTGGAGAGTATAAAAATTAATACAAGAAAAGCTCAGTTAAAATGTTTACTTAAAAATATTTCAGTGGCTTTTATTGAGCTGCCTGGCGGTCCCGCTGCAGCGAGGGAAGTGTTCTCACACATGCATAGAGATGTCATGCTGAGCTTTGCTGCAACGTTCTGGGGCTGCCTCAGAACCCTGTGCTGCTATTAGAGTAGAAAACATGTAATGTGTTATTTGGTTTGAAACCATAAAAATGATTTTTGTTTGTCATGCTCTGCTCTGCACGGTCTCAAGGTACTTTGCTGTTTAACTCGAATTTCAGATCCTTATGGCATGCGGGAGAAATGTCACAGTCGTGTTTTTTTTTTCTTCTTCTTCTTTTTCTTATCTACATAAACAACATAACTTTGTCAGAAAATTGAAAATGTGCACTTTGTCCCATCAGCTAAAATGGGCTGTCAGATAATGCTTTTTTTTCTCCATTGCATCAGATGAATGATGTAAATGGTTTTTGGCTTTGGAGTTTTTTGCAAGGCACTAGAGTAAATGATCAGAGTAGTAACATTTTTAACCTTATCTATCATACTGAAACATTTTTTCTGCCTCCAATAAAACATGTCAGAGTCGATTAAGGACATTCTTCAATGAGGTATAATTCACAGATTTTAGTAGCGAATCCAAGAGCACTGAAGTATTAAAGAGGCTGTGAATACTTAATTACGGATATGTTGCCATCCTACCTTTTACTGAATTCCCTTAACACTTTGGTGCTCTGTATCTGAAAATGCTCTTTTCCTCTGATGGGGAAGTAAAAGGAAAAGCCAGGTACAATGGCAGAGCATATGTCACATTGTATCTAGTGACAGTGCAGTGAGAGATACTGCTGTTCTAGTACATTCAGCTGTGCTTATCTGGTACATGAGTGCACATTACTTTCCATGGGCTTGGATCACTTTGGACAGTATCATTAAATGCCACGTCATTACCTGTTATGGAGTAGTGCTTTTGCTTGAAGTGCCTCCTGGGATACATGCAACAGTAGGAAGAATGATGGGTAAAGATGGAAGCAGCATTAAATTTTCAATGGAAGCACTATTGACTTTGACTTTTCAGAAGCCTTATCTTTTAGATGGTGTTTGTCACAGGACCTGTAAGGCTGGGGATGTTCGTCAGCTGGAAGTTGCAGGCAGTTGAACGATATGGACAGGTGAAGGCTCCAGAGGGATCAGCTGGGCTAGCATCGAGCTGGAGGGGGTAAATTGAAGGTTTATTTATCCAATTCACTGTCAAGGTCAGCTTGCTGGAGAGCTGTCCTATGTGTGCTTACAAAATGCCAAAATCCTGGCAAATTGTCTGAAAGAGCCTCCAAATCACTGACCTTTGTACAACTCACATCAGCATGCCACTGTCTTTTAACAATATCCTTAGAGTGCATCAAATAGTTTGTAAAATCAAGCTTTTAATGTCAAAAGAAGTAACTTTTTATTTTCAGAAATAGGGGAAAAAATAAAAGATATCTAATGATGATAGAGAGAAACATATGAAACAGAGAAACTGTTTCATCTGAAATACTTTTAGCATCTACTGCTTTTTCAGAGCATTCTTCAGAGCATGTTTTAGAGAGGCAGTTTCTTTTCCTCACCAGATAAAACATCTTAAACACTTGATTTTTTTTCTCTTTCAGTATGTGGTCTTTAGCATACTTCTGTTAAAAAAAAAATCTAGATTTGCCTTTAGCCTTCTTTAACACTCTCAGGTGAGTTGCTCAGATTTTAAGCTAATTAGAGTTCAATTTATTCTTTTAATTAGTTACAAGAGTTTTTAACTGTCTAGTTTCATGTGTTTCTCCTGTATCTGTGTTAGGTATCTGTGAGAAACAGGCCTATTTTTTTTCTTTTTACTGATAACTAGGTATACCTCTGAGTAGGTTATATGTATCACTTTGGTAACTGTGTAGTCTTTTGAAAGTGACTTTTAAAAATTATTTTTGTATATATGAGTCCTTTTTGTATATAAGGAATGTAAATCTCTGCATGATACCTATCCCTGGAATTCACATTGGAGAAAAAGTGGGATATACTCTGGTTTACAGTGAAGCATATACTCCCCCATTCCAAAGCCATTTAAATTGTCTGTGCTTAACTGAAGTGGCATGAAAATAAAAACACAGCAGGTTTAACCATAATTGGCTTAGTCTTATAAAGGGGTAATGGCACATTTGGCTGTTTTAGTGAATGGTTTTTCTCTTGCTTTGTAGTAGGTCTTGTTTCCATTTAAATATACAAGGCTCACCACAGCCAAGTGAAAGACAGATATGTGTTGAGCTTTTGTTTCACATTTGGGTATTTTGCACTGTGCTTCTGGTTTTCTGGTTTTGTTTTCTCGTTTTTTCTTTTCTTTTTCTCCCCCCATTCATTAATGAGATATCCAAATAATTGTTTTTCTCAATTCAACTTTGTAATTTTCTTTTTTCTGCTCCTTGTTGTTTGTTATCTCTCTGTACAAACTCAAATTTTCCAAGTAAGGCAAGTCAACTTGTATTTTTCCCAGAAAGGAATATTAGTGCCAATACACCACATAGCTCTTGTGGCATGGGTGAAAATTATCGACTAGGAATGGATGAACTGGAAAATCAATTTTTGCCTTATTTTGAAAACTTTCATGTGGAACTCTCTTACTACTTTAAACTAATTTCTAATTATACTCATCTGTTAATGCAGAGTGTATTTCCAAATTTTATAAAAGACTATTCCAATGTTTTCATACCCTGTTAGTGTGTTTTACTAGCATATGTATGTATCTCTGAACATTTTCAGAGTTTGAAACAGAAATGATTTTTGTAAGAACAAGGGAAGAACGAGCCCCTGAAATTTCTTAACTGTAGCACAAATATAAATTTTTGTGTACATACAAGTTTGGAATAAATGTAATTCCTATTAATTTTATGACTTGTGTGTAAATCATTGTTTAAGTACTTTTTGGACCATAGAGATTTTATATGATGGCTGCTGAGGGCTGCCTTCGAGCCATAATACACGATCACGTGAACCCGCTGTAGTTCACAGATCACTGACTTGACAGAACTTTATTATTATTTAATATTTATGTTACAATATTGCCCAGAGTCCCCAGCCTTAGACAATGTCCTGTTACAGTGGGTATTGTACAAACATTGATGTAGACATGATCAATGTCTCAAGGAGCTCAGAGCTGTTGTACTTATAAGGTCACGCTGCAATGAACTTAAAGTCTGCGTAAACTTTGCAAAAAAAAAAAAGTTTTACAATATGCCAGCTTTGAAGTAGAAGAGATCAAATCAAAGAGAGTGGAGAGACAAGGATTCCACCTGTGTGACAAAGCAGAGGCTGCCTTTATTGTTGGTGAGTACACATTTAGACAGAACAAAAGCAAGAGTGAATTATGATACAGTGCCTTGGGGCACATGCTGCATTTCAAATTCAGGCATTAGCCTATGTTTTATATGCTTTATATTCTACTTTAATTGAAATTGCTGCATTTTCAGATTGAGATTTAACAGATAAAAGAAGGAAAAGATATTTCCCAGGTAGTGTGTCTGAAGTTCATAACTGAGTCTGCACTCCTGGCAGTCACAGTTTGCATTAAAAGGGTTAAACAGGTATGATTTAGACTGGTCTGGCCCACTGAGAATGTTTGTATTTTGAATCTGTGTGCTGTGCTGGAAATGTTGATCATGAAAATGGAAATGTTATTGAACAGAGTTGGTGTGTCTCTCGGACTATATTCTCAGTTTAAACCTTGCCTTTTCACGTGGCATTAGTTAGCAGAAAACAGATTCAGAGTAGATACACAGAGCTGCCATATTTTCTACCCTTCAAGTTCTGTCTTAGTTCTCTCCTCTTGGTCTGGCTCTTAGATGCTGGGCAAGGAACATTCATTCTCTTTGGGTGTTTTCTTTTCTTTTTTTTTCTTTCTTTCTGTTGTTGAAAGTGGCAGGATTTGGTAAAGCCTCCTTGATGTCTGAATATTCCTCTAGCAGAGAGGGAAAGTTTCCCTTTCAGAGAGAGACATCCTGCCTCTCACTTAGAAAGCTGAATGTTTGTGATGACATAGAGAGGATTTCTTCTATTGTTCAGAAATACTGTGTTTACTATTTGTTTTGTTTATACCAAACTATAGGTAATTACCATTCAGAATCTGAGATCCTTTGGCTTTAATTTAAAACATACCTTTTTCTGTAGTAATTCTTATTATGTAATATTTTAGTGGCAACAAAGTATGTTTAAGGAATCTTGAACTAGCAATAATATTATCTTTTAGGGGAGTCTTGGTTAAACAGAGGGAGGAAATTGCCTTGTAGTGTTCTCTGGATGTTGGAGGTGAATTATAGCAGCTCTGAGAATAACTTAGTTGGCTCCTTTACTTTTTAGCTAACCAACCCATTGACTCTGCAAAAAAAGGTCATGTGTTTTTGAGCTCTTCCTCTTATTCTTGCAGACTATGTGGATTATTAAGAGTTTGATTCAGATTTTATATACAAATATGGTTTCTGAAGGCAGTATTTGGCTGCAGAGCACCTGATTTCTTTCATTTGCTGGGTGTGGGATGTGGGTTTTGGTAGGAAAAACTCAAGGGCAAGGAATAGTGACAGAACACCCAGTCCTGCTCAGTTTACTTCTGGCTGTTCACAGCTCTGAAATACTGGTTCAACAGTTACCACACAGCAGGAGGGAAGTTTCCCTTTTGCATTTCTGATCCATGTGCTAATCTGTGGAAATGCATAGAAACTGCTGTGCCTGCCTGATGACCACTACGGATTCTGCAACCCAGGGGTCTCATAAAAACACAAAACATCTGAGCCACAGAGAATGATACCTTTTTCTTTTTTTCCCCTTCTTGTGAAATGTTAGGATACTTATTCTGTTTTCCCCTTGAATTTGAATGGAACAAGCTCCTTTGACACATCACACTTTCCTCCTCTTGTGCTTGCTTCCTGTGACTTTCTCCAAGTTCAGTTCTGCTCTCACTGAGCTTGAAGCCCTCTTCCAACAATAGTGTTTAAAGCAGAGAGGCACTGCTGTTTAGAGGCACTTTCCTTTTGCAATTACACCTTTTCTGGACTAGTGTTTGTGGAGGGAAGAGGCAGTGTACAATACCTGAACAAAGAAATTCTGTCTTTTTGCAGTAGGCAGCAGTGTTCTGTGAGCCCTGCATGGATGATTCCCCCTCTGGATGCTGATGGTGCACCTTGGTGTGTGCTGTGCTGATTGAGAGCATCCCTTGCTCCTTTTGCTCAGAAGTCTGCAGAGGTCTGAATAACAGATTATATAAGCACAATGGCTTTTAGAGAGTGAGGACACAGTAATGGGGCCATCATGAGCATGCTGAGGTGTCTGTCCTAATAATGCACCATAAAATTAATATGTACCTCTGCAGTGGTTGCTGAGGGTGTCTGCTTCTTTGCAGATCAATTTGATATAGTGTTCTGTCTGTACAGAAATCGTGCAGTTCAGTTCCTGTGGTTAAAAAAGCAGACATTCTGGATTATATGACAGAATTTGATGACTTTGATAATCCATTAACATTTAAAATAAGAGGAAAGTACAAAGCTGAAAAGAGACCTTAGTATGAATTCGAGGACACTTGATGAAAAGTCTAAATTTAATATTATATCTTATTATTGTCTGAGCCATCTGAGGTTTTCTTTGTAACTTCCACATCACTGAATGTATTCTCATCATACAAGTCCTTTTTAAAATATGCAATTTTATTTTGAGACAAATCCGCCAAATGTAGATATTAGACAATTACTGTTCAAGAATGTAGGAAATAGGAGAGCTTACCTACAATGATTATGAAATGTGAAGATCTTAATCTCTTGGGCTAAACAAGAAACAATGAATACATAAGGCTTTAATGCAGAAAAAAATAGATGTAGATGTATATGAAAATTTAGAGCTGAACTTGATTTACTTCATGTACCCAATGTGTGATGAGTGTATCAGTTTCTTCATTATCAGAGAAATAACTCTTAGACCACTGGGTGAAATATCATCAGAGTTGGTAGGGCCAAAAGGAGAAGTTGCCCTGTGAGCAGTGAATTTAGATTTCTTGAAACTGATGCTTCTATTGAAAAAACAAAAAAACCCTCCAACAACATCAAAACCCCCCCAAAAAACCCCAACCCACCAGCTGCTGAGGAGTCCATTCAAGCAGGTGTCTGGGGCAGCTGCAGGTGGAGTCTGCCCAGGCAGGAGCTGTGCCCTGCCCATGCTCTGCATGGCACAGCCGGGTGAGGGATGGCACAGGGGCTGAGCAGGAGCACCCCAGACTGCAGAGCTTTACACTAAAGGGGATAAAAGCCCAGCTGTCCCTTTTTTGGGGTCCCTGCTCAGGGGCTCCAGCTTGGGCTGGTTTTTTTACTGCTCTGTTATTCCATTGTTTAAAGGATCCAGAGGTGTGAGACTCTGCTGTGGGACACTTGGGGCTGGGCTGGTGAGGAACCCTCCTGTGGCTGTGGGTGGGTGTGTGGAGCTCTGTGGTCCTGCTGGGTCACTGCAGCCACCCCAGGAAGGGCCCCCAGTCCCACCAGTGACAGCCTGGATGAGCAGACACAAAGTTATTACTTGGACCTGGGCCCTAATAACAGAAGCTGTGTAAAGGAAATTTTCCTGTTTAATCAGATAGACCTGTGTCTATTCATAGCATGGAGCTGGGGCTGAAGGACAAAGAAATTCCAGTCTGTAGGTGGGGAATCAGGGTATGCATCCACCTATGTCTGATTTCAGGAAAAGTCAAATGACAGATGCATATACTCTTTGAAAGACTACATGTTTTATGACACAGAGAGTCTCAGAAGAGACTATTTGAACATTATAACTTTATGCCTAACTGTGGTGCTGTCAAGACAAAACATAATGTTTTCACATCTAAAATTTAACTACACTGTATTTATTGTTTTGCTCAAGAACATTAAAGGAATCTTATCTGTCAACATACAAGAGCAATGAATGAACAACTTAAATTACAAGAGTAAATTAAATGTCAACTTTATTTCACCAAACCAGGCTGTTCTTTTCTGTTAGCAGAAGTTATAACCACTGTCTTGAAATATTTGCTGTTGGAAAATGATTGACAAGTGTGGACAGAAGTGTGTAAATGCAACAGGTTTTTAATTTACTGGATTACCATATTTATTGCAAGCATATGGGTAAGTTTGGAAAAATAACTTCATTGTTGTATGATGTTAGTTCAAATCCCCTGCATTCACTGTAGTTTCAAACTTTACTGCTCTCTCTGTTCTCATATTGGCCATGTTTTTGTAACTAGAGTATAGCTCTGTGTTTTATTTTATACTAGTAAATCACTGAGACCCAGTAAAAATGTAAAAAACCCCTAATAGATAAAAATGATATATACTTTTGGCTTAGAGTATATGATCTTTCTTCAAAGTATTTTGAAGACCTCTTCAAATTCTGTGTGTGCTTGTAAATTGCCTGTTATTAAAATAACTCTTTTAGGTGTAACAAAAAAGAAAGAACAAGAAGGTATAAAATAATGTACATATTTTTGTTGAAACCTTCCTCACCTGTATGTCTGCATTTGTTTGCTGGTCTTTGAGGACAAAAATGTCTTGGAGCAGGACTATATGCAGCTGTTTTCTGGGATTAGAGAATTATAGTTCTTAGGGAAGGTTCAGAAAGACATAACAGATAAGTGAAATGTTATTTCACAAGGTCTGCTTCGTTGTGTGGGATATTTCTCCTTGACGGGAACATATAAAATTGTTTATCTAATATATCCACACTGTGTATAGTGAAAGAAAAGGGAGTAACAGGTCTTTATCAAAACTATTCACGTGGAAGGGCATGATGTAACATAAACCAAAGGAGGAGTTTATTTGTGGCAAAATTATGGGCATCTCTCATGCCTTTCATCTCCAACAAATGCACGTTTGCCTGCATTGTGTTCCTAAATGAGTGCTCTGTCTGTCTGGAATATGGACTCCCAGAATCAAACAACTTGAACTGGATGAAAAATGAGGGGACTAAAAATTATGCTGCTGAAGCAAGGCAGTATTTATCCTTGTGGCCAGAGCTATATGAGAAAAGCCCTCAATCTGCAATTTTCAATATATCTGTTCTGGGTGAAGATAAAAGAATTGCTAATTGAGTTTACAGTATGTGAGACTCTGGGCTATGTAAGGGTAGGTTATCATTACCTCTGTGTTGTCAGTTGTAAATCTATCTGCTTCTGTGGTCTAGAAAGTCTCTTCCCATAAAATGATGGTCCAGTATTTTTTGAGCCAAGATGTTCTCTCTCCTGCATATGTCAGAAATAGTGACATAAGACAGAAACTCTCATAATACTAGCCATGAACCAAAAGGAATGTGTCTTGTTAACAACTTTGGAAAGACCCAGTTCTCATTGTAACTGCCTTTGAGCAGCTACATGCAAGAGAGGATAAAAATTATAAAATATAACCATGATGTATTTTCCAGATGAAGCAATAGTTTATAATGATAGTCACTATAAAGTTAATTTTTACTTGAACAGAGCTGAGCTTAATGGTTTTCAATTATACTAATTTGAGTCATGGGTTTAGTTCATGTGGATTTTGCAACCCCTGGGTTTTGCTTTTATATCTTCCCCCTTAAATGCTTGGCTTCTTTTTTTTTGTGTTATGCCCTTCCCATTCTCTTTTAGCAGGGAACATCAGGCAGGGCTGGGATGGCTCCATCCCTTTCCATTTGCATCAAAATTTAATCTTCTGTGAGGAAGAAGATTAAACATGTAATTTGAAAATAAGGTCTCATGTTCCAAACGGCTTTGTCATCCGGCACATGCTGAAGGAAGAATGTCCAAAAGTATGTCACCTTTCTCTGACAGAGGCTGAAATCTCTATTTCAATTGTTTTCTAAGGCACTCTTTGCATTGGCAAGGAATTAGGCTCCTTATAAATGCACCAGTTTAAACTGATTTGTGCTGAGGCATCATATTTACAGTAAGTATGTGTTGGGATTTTTTACTTTAGACTATGGTTCGTGTGGTCACTGGAACCAAAAGTCCCCATCTTGTCTGCGTTTGGAGATGACTGAAAAACAGTTGCTGATTTGCACCTTTTACTTACATTGACTAATGGAGCACATCTGGTACACATCTGGTAAAGCTTCTGATTTTTTCTTTTGGCCTACAAAAGGAATCTGCAATCAGGTCATCAAAACAGTTTCATTAACAAAGCCAACTACAATAAGAGGGAATAAATTCACCAGAGCTCTATCACTGTTCTGGACTGAAATGCTGGTGTGGGTGCAGCCTATGAGCAGTGCCATGGCCATGTGTCTGAACAGAGGGTGAGCAATTAATTCTTTGTTACATCTTTTGCCTATTATGCCTCTCTGACACCACAGTCAAATGTTACTGTGTCATTTCTTTCTGATTTTTCATTTGTTTGTATAATATATCCATGTCTTTTCTCCACTGTCTTGCTCCTTTTTACTTTTCTCTTTCTAACTTCACCCCTGAACTCCTGCAGAGGAGGCTGCTGCAGGCTGTGTCTCTGTATTTTTGTACAAGAGTGGGGTTGGCCACTGTTGGCCACAAACCCAATGGCCACTTTTTCAGAGTGTACATCGCACCTCTGGGGCTCCACCCATCGTGCCATTTGTCTACTGCTTTAAATGATCTCAGTCTCATCTTTCCTTTTTAGAAAGGAAGTGTTCAGAGGTATGGAACTAAAATTAAAAGAAGGAAAGTCAGCCCCCCAATAGAGATGTGACTGCAGAGATGTGGTCACTCACTTTATGTGGGGAGGCTTTTGGTTGCTGAAAAAAAGGAGCTCTGGTTAAGATCTCTGGTCAGGGGTGTCTGCAAGTCTTAACCTCAGCTTTTGTCCTTGCATGTAACAAAAGCTTTCCAGTGGCATAACAACATCTACTGCATAGTTTCAGAAATTCATTTGCTATTTAGTCTCATTTTTATTTCATGTTTCCTTAGAAGTATGCCTTTTGCCTCATAAAAAATGTTAATAAATTCTATCATTATAATTTGCTTTGATGGCATATTTAAGGGTATGTCCTCATGGAATGTCTCTTGAAGAGATGATACCCTGGAAAGAATATGTCTAGAATGGACAGTACTGTCTGACCTCATTAGCCAGCCGTCCAGGGAGCAATTGCAAAAGACCTAGATTGCAGTAAAACCTTGTTTCTCTCCAAGACAGGCAGTAGATTGTAGGGCTGGGGTGTCACCTTGGTTGTGTCCTGCAGCTTTCAATCTGTGACACGGGGACAAGCCTTGAACAGGCACCGTGTCAAGCAAATAGCGTCAGAGGTTGTCATGGGTGCCATGGTTTGTTACTTCCTTGATGAAATGGGCATTTGTCCAGTAAGAACTTGACTTTTGCCTCTGAATTATTTTTTCTGAACTACTCAAGTTACCCTACCTGGTGCAAATTTGGGCTACAGGAGAAAGGCTCCTCACCTACCTTTTATGTAATTGTAATCTTCAACCCATGGTTGGCTAAAACATTAGATGTGTTCAGTGACCTCTTTGACATCAATAAGAATATAGTATCTAAGTCAGTTAAGATTCCATTTATTCATATACATTATATGCATTTCAATATCGACAAGAGAAGACAGGTCTTATCATTAAATGATCTTGGATGTAACGTTTTCAGATTGTTACCATAATAGTTCATGACATGCTGGATCTGTTTTGAGTGCCATAAATCATAGCAACTGATGGGAAAGGAAAGAGCAGCAGTTACAGAGCTATGGAAGAAATAAATAATTAAAAATAGGTTAAATATTGTTTATTGTCAAAAAGAGGACAGGAGTATGATACTTTCCAATTACTTTTTACTTGTTTCTTGAGTTCAGCTGAGTTTTATACTGATTAAATGTGGTCGAGGGTAGGGTATTTTTTTGGGCTGCAGATTTTTCTAAAGTTGAGAACACACAGTAACTGTTGCTTTTATTTTGTGGAGAGATTTTTTTTAGTTCTAACCCAACTCGTACTGTGTTTCCTGCAAGGATTTAGACCTGCTCTGTATAAAATGTAGATAATCTTAGTGATAAACAGTGTCTTTCAAAAGCACATTTACTTTTTGCTTGTAGCATTTCCTTGAATGATGTGGGTATTACAATCCACCGCCAGTCCTATTTTCTTAAATATGATCTAACTTGTAATGCAGATCAATATGTATCAATATAACCTTTAAGCCAAACTCTGTACATTGGGCTTTGAACTTCAAGGTATTCTTTTTACTGGGTGAGAGAACAAGCTCAACAACTGGAATGTTATTAATACATTTTTTAGTATTTTTCGGCCAAAACTTAACTTGTAGTCCAGAGATAAAATGCTCTGATCACTTTAAATATTTATCTTGGTGTGTGAAGAAACCAAAGTTAGAAAAGAGATTTGGGTTTTTGGGTGGTGCTTTGTTGTGGGTTTTTTTGTTAGTTTGTTTTTTTGTTTTTTTTTTTTTTTTGTAGTAGCTGAAGGCAATTATATCTTTATTGACCCTCTGTGTTCACCCCCTCCTTCAATGTCAGGTACTTGCTTATTATTATCAACATGACATCTCCTTTCTTTGAAAGGTTGTCCGTCACACTTTGAATCACCTCTCTCCATGGTTACATTTTCTAATCAGTTCACATGATTGAGCCTACATCAAGTGATGCTTTACTTAATTCCTTTCCGTTTGTGTGGTGTGAATCTTGGAGGGACTCTCGTCAAAATTTTGGAGGGCCCTGTCAGTTTGAAAAGAACATGACCTTTAAATTGTATCAGTATGTTTGCTGGTGCATAAGGGAAAGGAAAAGGTTTGTAGTGATGGAAAACCACTCTAAAAATGAAAAGTAATTCTCTCTGAAGCAACATGCATAGGAAGTTAATTTGTTTATATTTAACTGATTTAAATAAAAAGAACAAGGGGTTCATGTTCTTTGAGCAATAAGTAGTCTGAACAGTTTGTCCTTAAATTTGGCTTAGAAAATGTTATCTATTGTTTTTCCTTTCCTGCATTCATAATAATGGATAAAAGTAGAAATATTCAAATGTGACAGAATAAAGGTGTAATTCTTTGAAATTATCAGAGCTGCTACTTTGCTGCATTTTCATAACTGTATCTGTGGCCATGCTATAATTAGTAATTGACAATGCTAATTATTGTACAGTCTGTCACTGACTAAAGTGGCAGAGTTAGATTTTATGTGGGTATAAATATGCATACATTTATGTGTGTGTGAGAGGATTAACACAGTTTTGTTAACATAGAATTTTGCATTGTGAATGCAGGCAGCCTGAAAACAAGGAAAATCTGTCTGGAATGCCTAACATGGATAGCTGGGGAATATAATACAGATTCATGCTGGTGGAGCTGAGTAATGCTGGGAACAATATAAAGTTTTGCAACCTTTATTAAATATACAAACTGTAGATGATCCAATACCCTGCAGAACTGAATCAGGGATATTGACTGTCCTCATCTCCTTTCCTCTATGCTTTGAGGTAAATTACTCTTAAGCAGTTTTTACAATGTCAAAATTAGTAGTTTCACTGAAGCTGCTGTGGTCTGGTTTGCCATGCATTTACATACCATTGTCACTTGATCTTGATGTCCAGAAGCTGTTTGTCCTCTAGTTTGTTTTTTTAATTTTATTTCCCCTATATTTGGAGTGTTTTTAATCACATCACTACAGATTCTTTGATATCTGATGAGGTATGAGGTCTTCTGAAAGTGTTCATAAAAGGATTTTTCTTTTCTTTGTGGATATGGCATGCTCAAAAAATGCGTAGGAACTTGATTATCTTTGAACTTTTCACCCTTCTGCCAACTTTGTTGAAATGAGCCTGTAGATTCAGACGTCACAGGGTGGTACAGGTGTGGTGTGATCACACAGAATTGCTGCAGTGAAGGTGTTTGTGCTGCTCTCTGGTCATCCTAAGTCCCTCCCACTTTTCAAATCTAATAGTGATTTCACTGAACTCCAAGAAGGGTCTAGGCTTTCAGGCAAAGATCTTGTTTTCTGGTATTGGATCTCATTCTTGCTCCAGGAAGCTGGACTCCTACTCGAGTCCAGCTGACAAAATCCAAGCTGACAGAGCTCTTGTTTTGGGTGTGGTTGGAAGGAGATGAACAGGTTAAACCTCACTGTGAACTTGTATTTAGACAGCACTGTGTGAGAGTCAAATTCTGGTCTTTGTCATCTGATTTTCAGCTTAAGGAGTAGAGAAATGAACTCCAAAAGTTGATAATTTTCTACCTTTTCACTTTTCCCAGGAAGTGCCCCAGTGTCACCCGAGCTCCAGGCTTGAATGCTCTCAGACTCTGCCCCTTTAAGCAGCAGCTGTGGGCTGGTTCTGGGCCTTGAGAGCAGAGCTCACCTCTCAAATCTGCCCTGTCTCACTTCAATTATTTGGCATGTCTCACCTTCCTAATGATAGTGGCAAAGCTGTGCTTGTTTGCATCTAACATTAAAGCTGTTCAGAGTTCAGGTATGGAGGTTTTTGCAGCTCTGAGGTGTGCCAGCTTTCGTGCTGTAGTTGTGTAGTTCATGATACACAAATTGCAGGTGGATATGATGCTTGGCAGTTTCACACACGCTATGCAGCATTAGATTTTCCCATGCAAAATTTGGAATGATATAGTTTGTGGATTTGAGTGATGCTAAAGGAGATCAAGGCAGCTGTAGCTGGGGTACAGGCATGCAATGTTATCTGCATTTCATAGAGGCATTTTGTGTAGGATTTTATTTTAGCATTTTGTGCTAATTCGTATTTCATGATTCATTCATACGTTTAACCCGTTAATGCAATTCTAACCTTTCCCTGATTGCTCAGATAAAAGCGTTTTCTCTGTGTCTCAGAGAGTATGAAATAAGGTGGCAGAATGATAAATACCAATAGCGGATTTCTGGCTTGGTAGCAATATTCAGTAGCACATAACGTGGCTTTCACTTACACAAAGAAAGGTCATACATTTTCATCTGTGACGTATCATCCTTGCCTGAGACATGAACTTCACAAATATGTGAAGCCACTATATTCTACAGTTGTTTTCTTCTGGGCCATAACCTCTAGGTTTTAGTTACTCTAACTTGATGGAGCCTCAGGCTTGTGATATTGTGGACAAATGATTGGCATCGCCTGCTGGAAATCCCTGTTTTGATGGGCTGCTTTGCTTTTTAGGACATGTGAAAGCTCAGAAATCCTGCAAATCATGTTCTCTGTTTGAAAACAAAACCAAAATCACACACATCACAAATTAAATATTAGAAATTAGGCCTTGACAGAGACAAAGGGCTTTTGGTTTTGGATGACAATTTCAGTTATTTTTTCCTACCAGAGGTGAGCTGGAAATTGCTTACGCAGCATTATATTTTTTAAAAGAGCAAATATAACACAAATCCTGTGCAGCCTTAAAATACTAATGCAGGTTTTTCTTTGTCCTTTTTTTCCTGAGGAAGTTGATAATAGAAATTGTGCATCACTTCAGGGTCTTGTGGTATGACCTCAAAACATTTGTTTGTTTGTTTATTTATTTACTTCCTCCTAATTTTCCCCTCTCCCCCCACTCCTTTTTTGATTCCTGCTCTAATTGCTCTCCTTTTTCCCTTGAAAGAATAAAACTGTGTGTTTTAACACATTCCATTTCTTACAAGCTAAGGGGCTCCCATTGTAATGCTTTTCTCACTCTCCCTCTTATGGATATTGGGAAAATAATTTCATATCTTGAATTGTCTAACACAGAGAGTGAGAGCCTGTGTTTCTACAGCCTTATAAACTGGATTGGAATTTTCCACATGGAGCAAATGCAGAGTTGAACCCCTAAGGAGCATCATGGTGACTAGATCCCAGAGTTCCAACCTGCTCCTTGCTTAATCACAGGCAGTATTCATTCAAAAGCCTCTCTTAAATTAATTGAGAGCACTGCCTGAAAGGGGTTGAAAGATGGGGATCATTCTGAACAGCCATGTAGTTGTGCTATACTGTTAAAGGATGCCATGTCTTAAATATACTGGAAGTCATAAACACAGCATTATAATAAATTACAAAGCAGACTTTTGGAAGATTTGTTCTACCTTTCACAAAATGCTAATGTTTATTTTGCTTTCATTTCATCGCATTGTCTTTCATTTAAAAATTACAGCTTTACTACAGTGAGCTAATTTCATAATACTGTATTAACTTAATATTATATAAATTATGTTTGTCAGATTTGGGCATTGTTGTAGATGTACAAAGCCCAAATTTACTACCAAAGCTCTCCAAACACATGTATTCATAATTTGCTACAATGAACCATATGCCACAATATAGTATTAAGGAATTACACATTCTAATGCCGGGCACAAATCCTGCTGCTCTTTCTGCAACTGTTCTAGGTACAAATAGAAACAATATATTTCTAGCCTTTCCCCCCACCCTATTTGCAATTATGAGCAAAAAATGCTACAGTGTGGGAATATTTTAGCCACCTGCACTTTGTTGTCTGACTAATTTTTAGCTGCGTGTTGCCTTTGAACATTATTGGAAATATGCGGCGATTGCAGCAGTTCCTGGGTGTATTTTCTCTGCAGACTATTATAACTTTAGGCCTGGAAGGAAAAGGTAATAGAAATTGGCACAGGGAATATTACAGAGTCAAGAGAGCTACAGCTTTCTTTTAGTGGAGAATGGGAGCGCTCCTGCCTAAGAGGTTTAATTGCAGCTGCCTGCAGTTTTGCATGCGGCGCTTTCCACTTGCAAGGTGTAAGGTTCTGCAGTGTAACCTGGCTTATTCTCTCCATTCAAACAAAGAGCAGAAATGCACTCTGTGAAGGGAAGGGGAGAGCTTGTGCAATTGTGGAACATCTATAGGTTTTTAAACACACACTGTCTAATCAGCCTCTGACAGATCCATTGTAAATCAAAGGTCTGGTAAGTGGGGATGCCAGAAATGTTTGATCTCATTCCAAGCCTTGAAACAACTTGCTTATTTTTTCTGCAGTTTGGCTCCTCACTAAAATAAAACATTGAGAGATGAATGTTCTGACAGGTCATTGTGTGTCAAACTGTCACTCTGTAATGGTTACATATTTCAGCTGGATTGAGGTGGTGGTGTTGGGGGAGGTCTGAGAGAAAGAGAAAAAGAGGGAGAGAAAGAGACAAAGAATAACAAGATTTCTGCTCCTTCTTATGGCTGATCTTCATTTAAACCAAACACTTGTCATGTTCAGGGGAAGTTTTATAAATTTTTAATGATGTTGCGTACAACTGGTGCTTTGAAATTTGCTGTACTTTAATTTTTTCTTCGTTAGCAAAGGTTCGCTAATGCATTGAAGTGCTAAGAGCGTGTCCTAGGGATGCCATGATAATTGTGTTGTTAATAATATTGTGGCACTAGTAATGTTCTCCTGGTAATCAAGCCATGAGATTTTTTTTTAATATATTCAGTTATTACACTGCATCTCGTACAAATCATGTCAATTACAATTGCCACTCTATGACAGTTAAAATAATTGTATACGTTTTCCAGAATTTTCTATTGGCTTGGCTAATCAAGCTAAAAAAAAAAAAATCAACACATTATTTGCATTAATTTTGTTTCTAGTCTATTTCTACTCCTAAATCATTTGTCCATCTACTTCAAAAGGCGGAACAGTAAGTATTTTAATAATAAATATACAAGCATATTCATATTGTAACATAATATAGGCATACTTCTGCAATAGTAACACAGGATATTTCCTAGGATTAATCTGTGTGTTTGTATAGATATATGTTTGCTAAAATTATGCTCATGTAGAGTGTGTGTACTCTATCAGAGATTTATAAAGATAGATATTCAGAAGTGTTTATTTTCATGGCTTTGATGTGTCTGTGTGTACACCTATGTAAGGATGCCAGTCTGTCTGTGGACATTGATATTTTATGCCTCTTAGAGATGATTGTGTGCCTATTGCATTTGAATATTTATTTGCATTTAAAAAAATCAATTAATTAGTTGCCACCTGAAAGAGAGAGCAAGTTTGGTGTCCAAACATTAGCCTTCTGTAATGCTGGCATCTGCTGTCTAATGCAGTCGCTTTGTTTCTTTGAAAACAAGAGACAAACAGCAAAAACTGGCTCAGCATTCTGTCACCAGAGCAGGAAACATCCCATTGTGTGGTTGAGTACCATGTCCTGGAGGGGAGGGGGAAACCTGAGCTTATTTTCTCTGTAATAGATTTAATTTTTTTTTCCCTTTATCTTTCATGTGTTTATTTTCTAGATTATTATTTTTAAAGGCAATGGGAACACATTGCACTCTCACTCCAAACTGTGGAACTATTGTTTCTTCCACAAGAGGTTCTGTGTTTTTCAGGGTATATTTACAATAGCTACTAAATGAACACAACGGGGGTGCAGAGGAAACAGGGAGTCAGCGTATGGATTGCAAAAATATACAGAATGATAATATAATTTCCTTTCTCAGGGAGGTACAGCATGTTGGAGGAGTGGTGGAAATGAAACAGCAGAGGCGGATCAGCAGTACATGAGCACTAACCAAGTACAGCCAGGGGTACCATAGGAGAGGGAATAACAAGTAAGGGATGTAGTAATTACACGAGGCGGAATAACGAGTAGGCATGGAAGCATTTGAGAAATAACAAGTCAGCTGGCAGTGGTATTTGAGGAATGACAAGTGAACATGACAGTATTATTTGAGGAATAATAAGTGAGCTTGGTGATATTATTTGGAGAATAACAAGAAACCAGGGGTGCTTTCTCTAGGCACTTTCCCCCGCTGTTATCTTGTGAAGGAGGTGCACAAAAGAGTAAGTGGTCACAGGTTGCAAGGGTCAAGGAAACAAAATGTTTTTTTATGCAATAAGCTTCTACTAAACATGGCCTGAACAAATCATCCCTCAAAATGTAGAATTTATTCCTCAACTTTGCCTGGAGGTAAAAGTGAAAAGAACAGATTTTTATTTTTTTTTTCCAATCCTCTGGCCCTGTGAGTCCTGACCATAGAGAATGAATGGCTTTAGAACTGTACCCAGACAGAAAAATCAATGCTTCATATCAGGAGGCTTCAGGGGTTAGACTCCCATGTTCATGTCAACAAGGCTATTGGTTTTCTTAATACTCCAAAGTTATCGTTTCCCCGCTGCAGGAACCTTCCACTGTGACTTGTGTGGTCACAGCTTAACAAAAGCACTTTCCCTTGGCCAACCACCAATTGGCAAAATGGCAAATGGCAAAAAAATTAATTGTTGGTGAGGTCTATATTTTTCCAAGCCATGCCATTAGCAAGCACATGGAAGTTAGCATTTGCTGGTGGGATTTGCTCTATAAAATTATGCTGGTTTGTGTATGCTACGGGGCTCACTACTGTGTCACTGATATGATGATTCATGCTTTGAGCAAAACCCTTACTGGGATAAAAATTAATAACTATTGGAAAATTTGAATTAAAGAAGGTGGGCTTTTCTTCCTCCCCCCTCCCCTCCTCTCCTCCTTGGCTGGATATTCCTGCTGTTTGTGTGGAAAGGCCTCTGCTCCTCTGGACAGACTCCTTCAGAATTGGTCGTGTCTCTGTTTTAATCTGAATGGGTCGGTTTGCTCTGCAGTCATCACTTCTGTGTTAATCACTTCTCCCTTGTCAGGAAAGTCTTACAGTTTGTCAATAGAATTATGTTACATGAGGTTAAAATCATGTTGCTTCAAATAATACTTTTTGTCATCACAAGGTAGTAAATGGACTACCTGAAATTGAGACCCTCTTTGAATCTTTGTCAATTTAATTAGTGTAACAACTATATTTGGCTTAGTGGGCAGGAAAAAGCCAACCTTAAGAGCTCTAGGAGGGAAAACTGGCTACTGTACAGTTCCAGTGTCATCCTGGTGTGCATACAGAAAGCTAAGAGACTTAAATGTTGCATCAGGTTAGAGGGGCATTTTGTGGTCCGGTTAATTTGATGGCTTCCCCCTCCTCCAACCCCCCTTTAAGTATGTTACTGATGCTTCTTTTTTTTCCCTTGTTTTTTTTTTTTCTTTTCCTGTGCTGTCTTTAGTGACACAGTGCTAACACTGAAAATGCTGGCGGCTACAGTGAGCATTGCTCACCCAGAGCAATCGGATGAAAAGGCAGTGCAGATGTAATTTGTTTTCAATGGCTGTTTCAAAAGAATAATTGTGGTGACATTGTGGGATCAATATTATAGATTTTTGTTTTCAAGTACACTGTATGTGTGGTGCTAAGGGGAGGCAGGAAATATAACACTGCAGCCTGAATACAATAAAAATGGATTGAGGTCTGTGGGTATTGTCGGCTGGTAGCCATCATGGGTTTGGAACATCATTGGTGGGATTACAGTGCCTGTCCTCTGGGCTGGGATTTCATTGTGAGTGCACACACACATTTGCTGCAGTTTTCCTGCTCTGCTCCTTCAGGGATTGCTTCCTGCACTTGTATAAACTCCCTGTGAGCGGGGCTGTGCTCGCTGCCGTGGCTCTCACCTCGAACAAGTGGCAGGATTGGCAGGCTGGGGGTTGAAGTTTGCTGCCACATCCTCTAATTTACCCAGTGCACTCCAGCAGAACCTGGGGTGGGGAGGGGTGCATGGCACACCTGTGTGGGCATTCCCATTCTCCTCCTGTGCCCCGTCTCTCTAGGCCACCATGCTAGATAAAACTTCTTTAAGGCACCTGAGAGAGAGAGAGACAGAACACCTCCAGGGAGCAGCCTGCTGATAGAACCTACTTCTAACAATATGGTGAGTGTCATTTTAAAATACCATGAGAAATATGATGTGGTGATCAAGGACTTCCTGCTTTAAGGGTTTCATGTATCAGGGTAACTAGACAAAAAATGTAGTTCCCAGGGTGAAAATTATATTAACAAAGAATTAGTAATAAAGCTGAATAAATGTAATGAGATGTGAAAGAGAGTGCATAGCACATTTTTTTTTCTGTCTTTCATAATTAGGCCCTGAAAGAAATGGAAATTCAGACAAAACACCTTCCTCATTACCAATTCAAATATTACAAGTTAAAATGCATTGTTATTGGACGGCTGACTGTTTTGTTTTTTTATTCAAGAGGTAAAGATGCTGCCTTTGGTTCAGGTTACTGATTTAGATGGAGGAATTTTGCAGAATGGTTTTGGCTGATTTTCCTTTCAGCTGAGATAAAATTTCAAATTTTCTCTCTGCCAGATTCTCCCCTTTCTTTCTTGGCTGAAGTGATAGTTACCCAAACTCTGCTGACAGTCTGTGCACTACAGGGGTGGCCCAGAATCATCCTTTGTTATTCTCACCAGCCATTTATCATATTTATTAAATCACATAGATTCCTACCATAAGTTGGAAAAACAGTATGTGCTTAATTTGGACCAATTAATTCCACAACAAATACACTCTCTCTTGGCCTCTTTTATAAACCAGAACATCAAACAGCTGTTCTCTCATCCCAGCAAAACTAGTATGTAACATTCTTAGTCAGCTTTTACTAGTGAGTATTGGATGAAAGAAGATAGCAGACACTTACAGAGGTCTGTTTCAACCAGTAAATCCTGGTAATTTATTAATGACTCAAAACATATAAAAGTAACTTTATTTCATGGAGTTTTTAGAATTTTATAAATCTTTGTGCGAAGAGTCAGTAATCTCCAGTTCCCTTCTGTGTCTCAGTGTTATGTTACAGAGCATAAAACTCCTTTCTAATACCAAGATATTACATGTTTCTATTTGAGAAACAAAATATGCAAACCAACATTGTCTCTGAGGGCAGTTTCAAAGCTCCAGCATGGGTTCCAGAACAAAAGCTGCTCTTGCACTGCCTGCTATGGCTGTGCAGTCATCCTGTGTTTGCCATGGCATGAGCACCTATCCTGAGGATCTCTCTTTTATATCCTGGTGGGTTTTTCAGAGGCTGAGGAAGGCAGGTGACACAGTGTGTTTGCAGATCATCCTAGGAGGAATACCCACACAGGCCTGATGAGGGTTTGGAGGTGAGAAAGGTCAGAGGAGCCCTGAGCAGCTCATGAGCAGGACTCGTGTGTGATGTGCCCTGTGGGGGCTCCAGGGGCTGCATCCTGGGCCTGTTACAGAAGATTTGTCTCTTTTACCTCTCTGTGACTCTCTCTGATTCCTGCCCCGTGCTCAGAGGAGGTGACACCTCCATGGGAGTGGCACCAGCACATCTGGCCATGGTGCAGTTTGAGCTGATGTGACTTCAAGTTGCAGCTCATCACAGACTGATGCATGTGCTTCCAACACACGTGGGTGGGGCAGTGGCTGTGGATCTGCTGTGCTGCTGCTTTAGGTGCTGCCTTGTCATTTTGAAAAGATTATGAAATGCTGTGCAAAGCCTTGAACTTAGAAAAGATCAAGGTTTAGCCAGCTACTGCAAAGCCGGTAGGAACAAGTGGGAGTAGCCTTTCCAATGTTTGCCCTGAATTGCTTTTGGGTTTGTCTTTTTTGTTTTTACAATCTCCAAGAGCAAAGGCTGTTTGAAAGCGGCCCTGTGTGTGTGTGAATGGTCTACAAGAGGTGGGGGACTCAGAAATATGGCTCACAACAGCTCGCTTTCCATGCTGGCTGAGAGAGACAGGCCTGCAGAAATGGGATCCACAGGGATTGATCAGGCTGCCCCTCCCTAAAGGTGAGGAGGCAGCAAAGCAGGACATGGCACTCCCATGCTGCTCCCTCAGGTCCATGCCCTGACTGTCAGAACGTGAGTGGATCTATTTAACGTGGTGTCAAACACAGATGCTGTCTTTGTCTTGGAGTTTGGTGATGTTTTGGAGCTCTAAAAATTTGCCAATACAGTGCCCGGGCATTTATTGTCAAGCTATTGAGGTATCTGAGGTGATGGCTCAGGAAGGACAACAAAACCTTGTGTTTGAGGATTCCTTCCTCACTGGTAAACCAGGAGGAACCTGGAATGGATTTAGCTCAACACTGTGATATTTTGTACTGACTGTACTATTTCTGCCTGTGTAATCTCCCATCTAGATTGCTTACAGAGATCATTATTGCAACGAGCCTTTATGCATTTTATCCAAAAGCCTTCTCTGCTTTTGCTCTCCCAGTCCCTTGCTTCTATTGCCCTTCCCCTTTTATTTGGTGTCCTTCACCATCACAATTTCTTTAAATTAACCCCAAAGTTGCTTGAGGCAAAGCTGGCACACAGTAACTAAGGATCCTCACCTTGCCTCTTCTGCTTTTTGAAAAATAAAATAATATAATACAGGAAAACCAATCCTCCCTGCAATGCAATGTCTACAGGCTTTTTCCATGAAATGTATCTTTCAGGAGTTACCTGGTGTCTGTGCAGGGACACAGGTAGAGCACCCGAGTTTGGGAATCAAACCTGGATTTATGGAAAAGCAGAAGACCAAGTAAATGGCTTTGTAACTGGGAAGTATCAAGCAATTTCTATCTGCTGACTAGTAATAAATTTGAGATTAATGCAAAATGTTAATATTTGATATGGCTTACTTTTTTGTCCTTTATTTCTGAAAAGGTGTGTCAAAAACTGAAAACTGCACATACACCATAAACTGCATTTCTTCACCTCTGTGTCTGTGGCTTAACTGTAATACATATCTATATTTTTTTTTCTAGATTAATTTCTGATGATTCTTTAGATGGAAATAAATAAATGGTGTTTGCCTAGCTAATCTTAAATCTGTTCTCTTCAAATTAGGGTTATGTTATTTTTCATGCAATAATGGTAAATATATACAACATATACAACTAAATAACCAAAAGATTATAAATATTTGTATAATTTTAGTTTGTTTTAAAATATCAGTTTTGTGAGTTTTAGACTAATGTGGCATTCACCAGTTTATTTTAAATTCATCTATTTGAGCACAGAGTATTTTCAGAGTCAACTTTGAGAATCTCTCATCTTGTCAGTTGCAAATGCACAAAATGTTTTTATTTTTCCATTTATTATTTCTACTGTGATAAAATGTTAGCTGACATAAAATTAATTTAATATCATAAACTTTTGAGGCAAAGTTTTCCCTGCAATCAAGAATACATGTGTCTGTATTGAATAGTTTCATAGGTGATCATAGTCTGCATTAACTTATTAAGTTATTAACTAATTAACTAATATTGCTTTTAAACTGTTGTTTTTAAAGGCTGGTCACAGGTGGGGAAATTTGGTAGAGAGGACATTGGCTTTCTCACATGTACTTTGCCTGAACATGAAAATCCATTATTTGATATTTATTTTTTTAAAAAGAATCTGACTTGTTGCCTAAGAAATTCTCCTTGGAAAAAGGCAGCTCCATTCAGCTCCTGCCTGTGGGCCCGGAGCAAGGGAACACCAGCCTGAAGGAGGGGAAGATGAGGACATCACCTCTTGCTGTGTTTCTCAAAATTTCTTGTGAAAATGATGCCGTGTGAAAAGAAAGGGTTTGTATGACTTTTCCTCTGATATGGTTAGGATGAGGCTTTGTTGGATGTCCCTGGCAGAGAGATTTGGAGCTCAGGATGACCTTAATGGCCACAGCAGGTGCATGTTCTTCTCTTTGCTTGAAACTTGTACGAGAGGGGGAAGTTCCAGCACAGCCACTGCATCAGCTGGTGGAATATGTGAGGTAATCCAACAGCTACAACTCTGCCCCAACAGAACAAATAAAGGATTTGGAGAGTCACCCAGCTCTAGAAAAATTGAGTGTTTACCATCACAGGAAATAGACTTTCATAGTTATTTTTCATGGCCAACATTACTTCTTGAGAGTCATCATATTTTATGAAAACTTTTATTAGCATTTCCGCATGACCTTACCCCCATTGTGTTTTTATCAGTCCCAAGAGCCATAACCTTTAAAAAATATTTTTTATCATTATAAACACAATAAAGTAAGCTGTCTTGCACATGGATTTGTAGATCTCATTAGAGATACTTTTAAAAAAGGTACTCCATCTCTTGGGAAGATAATGACAAGTAGAAATCTTGGCGTGCAAAGTTTTCAGAGAGGAACAGTTTGTTGAAATAGATTGTTTAATCTTTCCAGAATTGTTTTGGAGTGGTTGTACTTTTTAATTGCAGCTTTGCACAGCATTGTGACTTGAGTGGGGGAAAGACACGGACAGCTGAAAACAAGTGCTGTGGCAACATCAGTTAGATAGTATTACAGGTGAAAAAATAGCCAAGTATTTGCTTAAGATTTGGAATGTTATCAAAGTCAAACAAGAAAAATGGCAGTTTTATAACTCATTAAAGTTAACATTTGTCTGTATTGTAAATGAGGTATATTCCCCAGAGTAGTTAACAGCTTTGGTGGCACAAGAAGGGGATAATTTTTCAGATGTACTGTTTCCAGTGGGGCAGTGTCCTAAGGCTTTGCTTTAAATGGCCTTTTTATGCAGTAGGATAATGGGCAGTTTGTGCATTGCTAAATCAGGCCTGTTTTGTTAGGAATGTTACAGTCAGAGCACTCACAATTTGTCAGAGGAAATGCAGGCCATCTCTACAGGAGTCTGTTTAAGAGGACATCATTTCTCGATAAGCTCTTGCTTAGGTCAACACGCAGCACTGCTCTCACACTATTCCCCTGTTGCTTCTGCCACACGGGAATGCTCTGATTTATTGGGATTGCACAAGTCGTGTCCTCCGCCTGGCTGAAGCCACAGGGTGGAAATTTTCTCTTCCCTCCCCCTTTTCAAAAGGAAATGCAGAAGGTTACTTTAGAGGCCTCTCAAAGTATTTCTGAGGGGACAATGGAAGGAAATGCCCGATGCTGCGCAGGATCTTTGTGGCACAGCTGCGTGTTATAAATACATCAGGACTGTCATCCTTTCAGAAAGTGTGCTGGCTCAGAGGGTTGGTGTATGACTATTATCAAACTACTGTAAAGTGCTTGTGATGATGTGCAAAGGCAGAACAAGGAGATTATGAACCTAGTGAATGTGATATGAAAACATCCAGTGACTAATGGCATTAGTTTTTTTACCAGAGCATACAAAACCCCCAAACATCATCAGAAAAATACTGAAATCAAAGTGAGTTTCAGTGGTGGGTACTTCAAATGTATGTCCTGTCAACTTTTTAATTACATTTAAAATTGTGGAGACATTTCTCCTGTGCTACTGGTTTAATGAACAACGATTCCTTAGCCAAATCTGTTTTAAAGACTGTGTGCAATCCAGTGTTGCGTTAATTTCCCGTTTGATAAAGGTGCTAATACTCTGTCATTCAGGCTGCTATTACTACGAAATTTTTGGTTTGTTTCAGTATTGTGATATTTTAAACTCAATGCAGCCAAGGACATTTTTAATGAAAAGAAAAAAAGCGATGAAAAGCCTTAGTAATTTTGTGTTTGATGCCAATTGTAATATGAGAAGTGCAGAAAATAGTTTGAAGGGGTCAAAGCTATCTGTCTTTATTGTTTTTCTTTTTTTTCTTCTGTAACACAGAATTTAACTGTCTGCAGGCATTTAGGCTCAGAATATTCTTACTTCTCTGCAAAGAGATAAAACATTTGAGTTTCTCTTAAAAGACAACTTGGGTGGCTGTCAATAACCTTCCCTGGAACTGAAGTAACTCCATCATTCTGATTCACAGGGACTCGTTCCTTATGTTTTCTTTTCCCACTTTTCAAACTGCTGTTTAGTACCCTTGCTTCACCTCTGCCTTTCTCTTTGTAGATCTCCTGAAGATGCTCAGGGGTAGGAAGGGGTTTTTTTTTGTGTGTGTATGTGAGTAGAAGTTTGTGTAGGCTTCATGGATTTGCATGAGCCATAAAAAGAACTTTCCTTCTTTGTAACACTTTATGGTTGATTCTTCAAGGTCTGGAGTGATCAAACCAAGCAGGGGAGGTAGACTTGGAATTGGTAGCAAGGCAAAATAAAGAAGAACCCCTAAATATGACTTGTTCTGTCTTCTGTCTGTAAAGAACCATTTCTGCCAGTGATGCCACTGCTGAACCTGAAAATCAGGGAGGACATTAGTTACCCACAAGGGGACAGGCAATCTGTGAGCAGATTGAGCAGAGCAGGGCTGAGGAGTGGAATTCTACACCAGGGGCTGTGTGCTGAGTGGGTATTTCCAGCCCAGGACTGTGTGCAGCCATTAACAGCAGAAGGACCTTCTGCAGCACTGCAGACTGGTGTGGCTGCACTTCAGCTTGATATATATATATATATATATAGAGGTAGCTAAATCAGGGTGATTAGACTGTGCAAATTAAACTGATGTAACATCATATAAGCATTGCTTGGAGAAAAAAAGAATTTGATTTTTTGGAAATACTGGATATTTGCAAAGTTCAGCTGCCTAAGGATTGCTTTGAAAATAATGAATCTATGGTGTGGAGCCTTTGCTAAGCCAATGACAAAGAACTGACTTTTAAGGTAAAGAACAAGGGAAAAAAGAAAGATTTTTTAAGAAATTATGAGAAATAGAGACAAAGTCTCAAAATAATTGTTAGACTCAGACAAATTCTATGAAATAGAATAAGAACACCTGGCAGCTAATATCCAGAATAAAATTAACTTTATTGAAGTAGTTGTCGCATCTTTGTGCAAGTGTTACATGAACTTGTAGGAAATTTATATTATCTTAGGAAACTTGTCACTCTGAAGTCACTGCCTGACATCCAGTTACTTTTAATTTACTGTAACATACAAAATTATTCTGATAGCCACTATTAATTTTCTACAGTATTGCACTTTTGCACTCCTTACTAAAAGGTTAAAGGAAAGAAAATGTACAAGTACATACTTTCTCCCAGAAATCAGCTCTTGAGGCTGCAGTTAGTAAACTAACATTTTTACATAGCATCAGCTTCTGTAAAATCATAGTTTCCATTAAAAATGTCTAGTGGCTTGTTGTTGTGGTTGTGTGTGGGTTTTTTTTTTTTTAATCTTTTTCCCCCTGTACTTTTAGTACGGAAATATTTCAGATTCAGATTTCTCTTAGGTCATCAAGGTAAAAGATATAGGCTTACCCCATTTAAAATTAATTAATGAATTGTTAACTCTAGAACCTAATGATGATATTAAATTGACACTATCCTTTTTATGTCATATCATGTCTTTTTTGCAGAATCAGCCAGTGCTTTAGTATGTGTTCTTTAATAATGCATCTCAGCCTCCAGGAGTTGTGAAAGACAAATTTCTTCCTTGTCTTCAGAAATTCAGTGCAGACTAAACCTTTTATTGAGAGCTTTTTGGTAGCCTCCCTTTTTACATGGCCTGAGTAGATGACACTGCTTTTCAGGACAAATAAAACTGAAAATAATACAGATTTCAGCAAATGATAGCAGAACACACCTCCTATTTTATGCTTATTTCATCTTTTAGGACTGTGTTTAGTGAAGTTTGGTGATCTTTTAGATTTGCTATGCCTTCGTTTCTTAATATATTAGTAGGGCTCTAAAGAATCTTTTCTATGCCCAAAAGACACTGAACACAAGCAAAGGAGCAGCAGAAGTGCCTTTCCTGAGAGGTGACAGGAACTCTACCTGCTCTAAACGCAGGCTGAACTCTGGTCAGTGATACAGAGCAGCTTTAGGGCTCTGGGCTCAGCTCTGGAGCCTCCACAAAATGTGCTCTGTGCTCAGACTTGGTGCATTGTACACAGTGTAGAGAGAGGCTCTGGAAGACAGATACACACAGAGAGAAATGGCAAGTGTTAATGCCCAAATAATTTAATTTCAAAGGAGCAGCCCATATGTACAACTCAGGGAACCCCTAAATACACACAGAATATTTAAGGATTCTGTTTTAGTAAAAATAGTACCAAAAGAGATGAATGTGTAAAAAAAGTTTAACTCACTTTAACAGCACTGGAAGTAAAGCTGAAGAAAGAAATGGGCAAGCAGAAGGTGTCAGATCACTCATGATTTGACTGTACATTCCTCCATGAGCGGCGTAAACATTTTGTAAAATTTAGTTTTGGGTTGCACAGGCTATAAAGTATTCTCTAGGGCTTGTGAGCATCGCTCGAATCAGGCACTGATGCTCAGCCCAGGGAGAAGAGGGAGAGTCATTCCCTTGCTGTGTTCCTGCCTGACCTTGTATTCTCTGCACTGCTGGTAGGCAGCTCTGAGAGCTGCCAGCAGCGCCGGCGACTTCGCCGAGCTGGAGGGGCAGGGGGAGGAATCCAGCACTGAGCTCTTCTGCTGCCTTTTTCTTCCTGACACACCCCATATGCTGAGATGGTGGGTGGCAGGAGCAGAGCTGGCACGGCAGCAGCACTGTGTTCCCCGTGCCAGGGGAGTAATCTGTTGGCTGGTTAAATCTCATTTCTGATTCATCTCCACTTCCTGAGCAGCACCAAGAGGCGAGAGCCTCACAGAAAAGCCAGCTCTTGGAGAGTGTGATAGTGCAGTCTAGAGGAGACTCTGAAGCTTGTGCCTTGAAACTCTGTTTTGAATACTGATTTTAATATATTTAGGATAACCTCCAAACTCTAGACTTTCTAGAACAGCAGCAATTTTTATGGAAATAATAGAGCTGTTTGCCCTTGTTAGGTTTTTAGACATGCACATGCACGGGAAAACACTACAAATTCAAGTAGGCAAATCAAAGCAGAAACAAAAAAACTTATTTTCTCTGTTAATAACATTGCTTGTTAAACAGAAGTTGGCATAGAATCCTGGTGTGAAATTGCCAAGAAAAGATTGTTAATTTGGCATAAGCTTTAAGTCGTTTCATTCAGTATCACATGAAAATGAGCAGAATTAGACGTGTGTTTGTACTGTGCACTGCTAGTGAAAAGGAGGATTTGCAACACAAGGAAAATAGGTGTGCACCATCAGGGGGAGTTCATGTTCGTTTGACAGCCCCAGGACTTGGCAAACAAATGCAGCAAACTTGGAGGCAAGCAGCAGAGAAAACATCCTGCAATGTTTTGCTGGAAGAAGCAAAATAGAGCAGAATCAATCGTCTTTTCAATGAGAGTTTGAGGTGACTTGGGCCCTGCTCTCAGCTCTGCAGGACTCGTACACCTTTCTTTATTACATACAGAAGTTTTCCTTCCAGCAGGATTGGTGCAGGGCTCCTCTTTTACAGATGAGCCCTCCATCTGCTGGGGCTGATTTACCCTCTGTGGAGTTGGAGAGGCTGCTGCAGAGGGAGTGGTCCTCCTTGCCTTGGGGCAATCATGTCTGCTCCTCATGCATCAAACTGCTCTTGTCAGCTTTAACAGCCAGCTCAACAAAGCTGAAAAACTGGAGAAAGGGGGGAAACACTCTCCAACAGCAGGGTTATTAATTGACTTTTTGCCTTGTTGTAATGCTGTAAGTATCTAGAGGTATTTGTCTTACTTCTTTTTTTGTCCAAATATCTAAATTTTGGTTTCTTTGTATCTGTGGATGAAACAGAACCCCAGTGGTAAAAGTGTAGAATTTCTGCACAGTTCAGCTTGAATGTGTACAAGCCTGGTTCTTTACACCTGCCTTTCATATGAGAGGTCGAGCCAGAGTAATACCAGAAAAAACATGGAATAAAATCCTGATTCTTTTGAAGTCAGTTTGATTTTTCAGTGTTGGATTTGTTTTGACTAAGATTTTAGCTGAAAATATCTGGGGATAGGATCTTTATTGCAATGGATTCCTGCTGCTGAAATATCTTTCTGAACTCCTGGAATAAGACTACTGATAGCACAGGAGTTTGCAGCAGCATTCAAAGGATGGCAAAAAATAAAAGCCATCCAGATTAAAAAAAAAAAAAAAAAAAAAAAAACTGCCTTTTTAAACTCCAGTGNTAAAAAAAAAAAAAAAAAAAAAAGACTGCCTTGTTCAACTCCAGTGTTGTTCCTGATGTGATAGGTCTTCTTCAGTCTGCAGAGCACTGAAGCAGTTCTGCAAGGACACCTCTGGCTTTGGGGGAAGTCTCTTCCTCCTGCAGGTCCTTGCTGTTGGACGCTTCCATTCTCCTGCATTATTGGCCCCCTTGCCTCCTGGTGGAGGAGGTTTTGGCTGTGGGCTGGGCACCCACTGCAGGCTGTGCTTGGAATGAGCTGTCTAATTCCTCCTCAGCCTTTCTGATGTTGGGCAGTCTTCTCACACCTCCTGCAGCTCAGCCACCTGCTGCCAGGCCCATCCCCAGGCTCACCTTCTGCAGACAAAGGTCCAGGCTCTCCCTGTATCCTCTCCATCCTCTCCCTTCAACACCTCTCTGGGAGCATTGGCCACTGCCAGAGTGGATGGTGCTCTTAAATGGTGCTGCACTTGAATTATTCTTAGTTCACAATCAAACACATTAATTTAAAAAGAAAAATCTTCCATTGGTAATGAAGTGGAGCAGCTGCAGAACAAATTTTTGTTTTGTCACATGTGTGACAACTGGTGGTGGAGAAGCTGAGAGGAGAATTGGGAACGATAGTCCCCTAAACCACTCCAAAAAGATTTATTAAACAATGTCAGTCAGAGCCAGAAAGTGGAGTTGAAAGAGCTGTGGTTTTGTATGAGGAAATTTCTGTTGGTGTAAGATCATTGCTTTTTTCTGAAGTGTTTGAAACATGATGAGACTGAAGTATTGTTTTGGATAAAGAGAAATCAACAGTTTGTACCAAAAGTGTTCTGAAGATCCGAAGAAGTACTAAGTATTTTTGTTTAATGTATTTTTGAGGGGAAAAGCAGTACAGCAAAGGCAGATGGTATATCTGAACCTAATTTTGTGTTACAAGTGCTTTTTGGTACCTTCCTGCAGACTGGCATATGTGGCACCCAGGCTAGAAATACAGAGTGAGATAATAGAATTGTTTAGGAGAGACTTGTGCTTGCCTTTCTGTGTGTGGGTTGGGCTGAGATTCTCTATCTGCCTCATTTTGTTCCTTGCCTTGTTCTGTGCTGCACAGAGTGAGAGCAGTGAGTTATCAGGCACAGGGAGAAGGGGAAGATGAAGATAGCCTCCTTGTCCCACAAGAAGTGGGAGGTGAAGCAGCAAAGACAGGAAGACTGATTCGGGCAGATAACGCAGTAGTTACAGCATGGGGGACAAGAGAGCTCCTGAGAGGTAAAAGAACTGACAAAAATTCACAGCAGGCACTGGTGGGAGATGAGAATCCAAGGGAAACACCATGCCACGAGAGAAACAGGCTTTCATTGATCACAACGTGCCAGGGTGTCTCCATGAACGCACTGTCTAGGAAACCATTAACCGTGGTGAGGAGGAATACGAGATCTGACAACTTTTTGTTTTGTTTTAAGAGGTAGACATTAAAAATACATCTAACGTTTGGGACACAAAGAATCTAAATAATGCCATTAAACTTCTGGTAGATGTGAATCTCCAGGGATGTTTACATGTGCTTTTGAAGGAAGCTGAAAAACATTGGATTTTTTCATTTCCAGGCTTAATTCATCATTTTATTTTGTTCTGTTTAAAGAAATCTATGCAGAATTATTAAGTTGCTCGAAATAAGCCCAAAATAGAGGACTGAGTTTTATAAACATTTTACATATTTGTGTTTAATTTGTTGAAAATAGGATAAAATCTGCTCTCATTTGGCATCCCGAATACAAATATTAGGCACCCAATCTCCTGTAATTTTTAACAGTGCAATTTAACAGTATTCCCAAAGATATTGTGCACACTTTTATTTTACAATAAGGATTTTTTTAGTATAGAAAAAGAATCCAGGTGTTTGTACCTTATGAACTGAACTGCTGTGTGTTGGCTCTTCTGCGTTCACTGCAGAAGGAAAAGAAAACAAAATTCCACCAACGCTGTTTGATTTGGAAATACATTTATTTAGCTGGCTCAAAAAATTAGGTTAGGAGATCACAGTGCATGGAGGGTCTTTTACTTTTAAAATATAAACCTTCCATCTCCCAGTGCAGGAGTGTTAAGTGCAGAGCTTTTAAGTTGAGAAAATATGCAGTTCATGTGAAAGGTTTGATAGCACTATATACCCACCAAAAGCTTAAATGTGCCTGACTGGTTTTATGGAGGACAGTAAATTAGTCTTTCCTTTACCTCTGACAGGTGAGCAGCAGTTCTTGCATGACCGGTGGCTCTCACCACACGTCGCTACCACACAGGTGAGGCTTTCCCTTTCAAAATGATGACTTGTAAGAAAAACAAGATGTCTTTACTGGTTATAAATTTAACTCTTCTATGATTAGTCTAGGCCAATTAGGACACCCCTGGGGTTCAGACTATGGCTCAAGTACAAGCTTGAAAGCCTGATTAGCTGAGGTCTCTTGATACTTGTTCTTGGTAGTAAATGCTGGCACATATAGTATTGATTTTCATTTAGATATCTTAATGTTTCCAGACAATCCTAGCAGATGTGGGCTGAACTCAGATCTACGAGAGTGCTGGGCTGCAATCTGCAAGCATTTTTCTTGCCATTTTGTTTCATTTTTCCTAAACTTAACTGATTTGGAATCAGGAGATATAAATGAAAAATGCAGAGTTTGCCTATCAATCATGGCATGTACAAACATTGCTACTGCCCTTTTCTAACATCCTATTACCACTGGGTAGTTGGCTAGTCAAACAGGAATAAAAATTACACTGCAAACATCATAAGTTAGGCTTGATTTGTTGAGCAAGAAGCCTGACAATTCTGTAAGAGTTATATACCTCAGCCTCGCTGAAAATCAGCCTTGTTATAGCTCTGGTACGTCTATAAAGATTGTTCATTTCATATAAAACAGCTACCTGCACTGAAAGGCCTGAAAGGAAGAATGATGCTGGTTATAAATATAGAGGAAAATCTATTTGTCTGCCCCTTCGCGCTGTTGGCGACTCACACGGCGCAGCCCGGCCGCGGCTCCCCGGCAGCAGGGGGAGTTTGCCGTGGCCACCTTTCCCTTTCATCTTCTGGCCTGGGCTGAGGCACATCATCTCTCTTTGTCATATGAGATAAAGCAATGAAGTGTGACCAGTGCCACTGCATTGCACTCTGCCCACCAGGAGCACGTTAATGATAATGAAAAACTGTACCGCACCGCATTTAAACTAAATGTGAGCGTAAGGCTGTCTGTCGGCAGACTGGTGGAACAGTTAATGTCATAAAAGATAAATAGAAATTATTAGAATTGGCTTGGAAGGGATTTTTTATAGAGCAGGGATGTATTCCTTTAAAGTTATACATTATCAGACTGTTAAATCTAATTTCAGGCTACTGGGCAATTAAAATGATTAACATTATTTACTCATATAGTTCGATTCATTAAGGTTTTAAACACCCTTTACACACTATTTATGTTGAAAATAGAGAAATAATGTGTTAAAATGTCTTGGATCATTAATCATTCAAATTTGCTGCATAACTGCTTTCTCAAAACCTTATCACCACAGTGAATATTTACAAACCTCAGAGGCATTTTGAAAGGATGAGCAAAATCAAATTCCACCCACCTCTGATATGTCCAACAGACCTGCGGTAGTTTCCAGGCCTATTGTGTTTGCAAGAAAAAATCAGGCATAAAAATCCTAAGATTATCTTAAAAGTTATTCTACCCAGGGACTTGTACAGCTCTTGGCTGTGTTCACCTGGGGGCTTGCTCCCCCTTTGATATGTGAGGGGAGGAGCAGGGGTGCTGTTACTGAAGCTAATAGGAGCTCCATGGATAAAGTCTTGTGTACTGAAATGGAAATATACTCTGAGTCTGGCACTTAGTTTTCAAGTGTGTCAGATGGAATTTCATATTATCTACTGACAAACCAGTTTATTAGATGGATATAAGAAGAGATCTTCAGGCTAGTAAATGCTGCCATTAGTCAGAGGTGAAACACCCACTTCCCTTCTGTGTTGGCATTTATAACAACCTCTGAAATACTGTGGGAAAAGTCATGAAAGTCAGTATACACTATGTGACAAGACAATTACAAACTGCATATTGACGCTGGTCTTTTGAAAAGATTGTCTACAGGGTTTTTTTGGTGTTTTGGAACATCGGGGGTTTGTTTGTTTGCTTGTTTTTATTTCTGCACGCAGCAAAAACACCTTTTTGAGACAAATGCTGTAAATCACAGGGGGCAGGTGGATGAAACCTACAGTAGGTCCCATGTTCTGGGAAGGCAGATTGTTGTGTCTGCCTGTCCCTGGAAGCACTGGAAGCCCATGAAGTGGCTCATACTGCACGGGGCAGGGATCTCAGCCCTTGGCTGTTGGCGGCTCTGAGCACACACGGGGCTGCAGGAGGCTGCTGAGTCATGGAATGTCCTGTTCCCCAGGGGCCAGACCTGCTGAACAAGTGTGGTCATTACTCTTTTGTGGCACCATTAGTAAGAGGAAGAGGTAGTTATAATTAGCCTCTTTGAAATCACCCAGGGGCTCAGCTGATGTGTCAGAAGTGTAGATGGTATTAAACACGGTGACACTGCTGTGTGACCCCAGCATCAATGCTGTATTTAGTAGCTAGGGTGTCCCACTTTGAGAATATCCAGGAGTATTCAGACTCCTCCAAGATGTATTTCAAGAGCCATGTGCTCTGGGTAGACAATGCAGAAGTGGCTTCCTAATTTAGGTGTTTTGGGTCAGGTCCAGTTATCTTAATAGATTTACCAAGGAACTCTGCCTTTGAAGTTATTCACTTACCAGGATGCCCAGATGCAGTTAGAGACAAGTGCAGCACTCCCAGGATCATTAGGGAATGGTGCACTGACAACAAAGGTATGCCCAGGTCAAGTGGCTCATCTTCCAGCAGGACCTGGAGGGGGAAAATCAGAGAGCTGTTGAGGATCCACACAAATGTCCTGGAAGAGACCCTTTTTTACCTCTTGCATTGGCCACTTTCTCCCTTCATTCCATTACTCTTAGGCTCTGTGTAAAGCTGCCTGAGGGGCAGTGAGGGGCTCACCATGCAGCCTCAAACTATGGTGTTTATCAGAGCTGTGTCCTCTGCCTGATGCAGTCCTTGCTCTAGAAAATAAAGGCAACTTCAGCCTGTATCAGTGAGGATGTTTTTAATGTTATTCATCATTCATTTCAAGAGAAAATAAGCAAAGCCTATCCCTTGAGAGACTGGCAGCTGTTATCATCTCTGCAATACTCCAAGCTTTTGCTGACTTCAGGGAACAGAAAGTCCAGAGTTGCTCCAGAATTTCATGTCAGTATGTGCTAGACTAAGCCAGCTCACCAAAATGGCACACAGAGGCACTGCACCATTGCAGAAGGCTGATAATTAACAGCTACTCACTCACAAGGAATATTAAGGACATACTTCTTTCAAGGAATTAATTTGCTTAAGTTTTTCCTACTCAAATGCACATGGAGGGAGGTGAGGTGGAGAAACAGTCCCTTTAACTTGGGCTGAGAGGTCTGCCTGTGTTCTTGGTGCTCTCTGCTATGCCCTGTGTATCTGTCTTACTCAGAAGCCTGGGACTTTGGCACATTTGTGATCTCTGGCATCACTGTAGTAGTCACAACTTGTGTCTCCTCTTCCTAAACCTGTGAGTTTGGATGGTAGAAGGTGAGGTGAGGAAGGGGATCCAGAGGACTGAAAGGGGCTTCCCTTTTCACAGCAGCAAATTCTCCTGTTGCATTGGGTTTGTTCACGAGAATTTATCCATCCTTTTGATGTGTGACTGAGTTTTGGCCTTCAAGTTAACCTGGCTGTGTTTGGTCGCAAAGTATTAGGATTGATGCTGGTGCCCCCAGTACCTTTGCCCAAGCTGAGCTCTCCTGGGGGTTGTTGGACTTGTTTCCCCATGGGGCTGAAGGTGAGTTCTGCCCAAATGATCAGTCAGGAAAATATACTGAGCTGAAAATATAACCCCAGAATACCACAAACCTTCACAGAGATCAACAAAATACAGAATAAAAAATTTAGTCTGGGTCTTTGCCTTTTCTATTTTCCTAATAATTAGAATTATATAAGACAGGAATGACTTTTATTGCTGGTATATCTGGGAAATTATTTTTCCTTTGAGTTTTTCAGACTTCTTATACCTCCCATTGATTCTGATTATTTACTGTTTGACAAGGGGAACACAGGCAGCCCATGCTGTGCGAAAGATCAGAGGTGCCTTCATTCCTCAAGGCTATTGCCTTCTTTAATTCTTCAGTGTAGGATCAGTGAACTGATTGCATTTTCTTCTGTTTGACACTTTGTATTTCACATTTCTTCATCAAACTACGATAGCATGCTCTCTTTTAGAGCAAGCTGCTCTGAGAATAGAACCTTTTTGTCTTGGCCATTGTTACAACCCTTTGGTGACTTGTAACAGCAACTTCCAGCCACTACCCTGATTCAGTCTTTAAGTTAAACTGGATGGAGTTGAGTATCTTGTTAATCCACTCTTTGTGCTTTTCTTTTATTGGTGTTATCTGTATTTCATATTTAATCATTGCATGATGTGGCTTGAGGGCACTTGTTCTTTGATTTTTTTTTATTTTATTTTTTTTCCCTCAACCAGGATAGCTTTACAGGCCTAAGGGGAGATTTTTAAGCTGCAAACACTGTATGCCAAATCTGTTAGTAAAAAAAGCACAGTTCAAATATTTGAAAATAGAAACAAATAAATGTATATTCTATTTGTGCATGTATTTGTGTGTGCACATTTTTGAAAACAACTTCTTGGACAGACATGTTTTACAATGGTGGGAAAGAAGCCAAAGGGATATGAGTGTTCAGAGTCTTGCTACTTTTTGAGTTATCCACTTTCTACTAGAAAATAATTAATGTAAGTTTCTGAAGTAGAAAAACCAGAAGTTAGTTCTGTCAAATCTGACTTCAGGTTATGGTTCCAAATATTTTGATCAAATAGGCTTCTCTCTCCTTTTGTGTTTTGTAAGATATGCAATGTAGTACATATTTCCAGTGACTAATGTTTGTGCTGTGAGTCCCTGTAAATGAAAACTTGGGTGATGTTAGATCAAAGTCTACAGTAATTTCATAATTTCTTTAAGAAGAAATGCTTGTTTTCAGCTCTAGTTGGCATCAGTCTAAATGAATCAGTAAAATGGGATGATCTCAGCTCATATAAATAATAACAGCCCTCTCCTGTTAGAATTTTCTTTCTTCTGGAAAAGCCAGTTGTCCCACATTAATGCATTTCCAATCAAAACCACTAAGCCCCATATGGTATTTTTTAACACATTTGAGAACCCTGCTTAAGACAGAGCACTAAATGTACTGGAAACCAGAGTTCATTGTTTTTCAGCACTCAAGAGAATGTGCAAAAAGTAGACCTTTGTATTTGTCTTAATCTGCTTATTAGTTTTGCATTTCTGGGTCTCATTCTCCTCCTATTCCCCTTTCTCTGCTCTTTTTTCATGTGTGAAATGACCATCATGTTACCATAAAACGAGGTTCATCCTCTCTCTTCCTCTTAAACATGATGAACGTGAGGGAAGCTCTCTGAGACATCAACAGACCAGGAGGGAACATCCTAGAATACCAAGGGATGGTGAGAAAAGAGGTCCACAGTACTCCAAACTAGAAAAACCTTAGAATTTATAACAGAGCTTGCCTGTAGCAATGCTGCTTGAAAAGAGTTTGCCCAAATTTTTGTGAAAAAATATCTAATAAGATACTTCAGGATTAAAATATATTTGTGTTTGTGTTTATCCTTTAAATGGTATCTATTTCCTCTGAGTCATCATTAATTGCCAAAACTTCATATTGTGGCATGTAAAGTAGAAAATAAACATGAGCTACTGGAGTCAATATTACTAGAATGTGTATTACCTAAAATTTCTCATGCTATGGAGGCCCATATGTATCCATCCAGAAAAACCCTACACTTCAGATTTGATTCAGAAGTTTTACTGGTTTAAAGCAGGTCTTTTAGCACCAATTAAAAGTGTTACCATGACGTTTTGTGAACTTTTCAGCACAGAATCCTGTCAGAATGGAGGTGTGGAGGTGAGCCCAAAGCAGACCCAGCTGCACCAGGCTGCCCAGGACCACGTCCTGTCCACGTTTGCTTTGTTCCAAAGACAGAGCCTCACTGGGCCCTTGGGTCACTCTTTGATCACCCTTTTGTTAAGTAAGCAAACCATTTAATGAAGTTTTCCCTGAGTTCCAGGGACATGGAAACTCCTGTCCAGACTTTCTGTGTAAAGTAGAGTGAAAACCACTCAGTCCCTTCACTCCCTCTTGGTCACTGAATCTCCTGAGCCCTCTCCTCTGGGGTCCACACCTTTTTCAACCTTCCTACATTGATCTTATACTTAAGGAAACCCTTCCTTTCCTCCCTAATATCCCTCACTAGTTTTAGTTGGATTTCTGTGATCCATTCCTGCATTTTGAGCAATATCTCTGCTTGTTAACACGTCCCCATTGTCACCCTGTGTGTGTCCTTTCCATATCAGAAGTTCCTTGTTCATGCAGGTTGGCCTTCAGGCAGACCCTCTCAAATTCCTGCATTTTGGAATGGGCTGCTTTCAGCTTTGAGGAGGTTTTGTGCCACAAAAGAATCCCAGGAAGGTGAAAAAATAAATAGTTTCTTGTTCTGGCCTGGCAATTGCAAGGTAAGCAAATATATTACTGTATATATGCTAGGAAAAAAAAAAACCCTGCCCTTAATGGCAAATTTGGCAACAGAAAGAGGAGTGACAGGGAATGGGAGTGGTAATGAAAGGGTTTAATTTCAGCATGCACAGTTCAGAGCTTGAGGAAAAGTGAGATAAAATTCTGTCTTGACAACCTATAGTTCAACTATCCTTCCTAGCAGAAACAGGCCTTGAGCAGAGTGATGGTCTGGCTGACAAACAGGTCTGTGTCACTTCATTATACTGAACATCTTCTGCTTCAGAGTTTTTACATTCATTTTTAATAAGTAGAATGTAAAGAAAAATTAATTACTGGACACTACATGGTGCTTTTTGATGGAGTTATCTATTTATGGGGAGGGTAGAGCTCACCCTCTCTCTGGGCATGCATGAGCTTTAAATGGGCTGGAACAGGCAGGATGGAAAAAGCCCTTATCAGAGGCACCCTTAGGAAGCAGTGACCATTTGAAATTATTGTTCAGCACACCTGGAGTCTCTTTCAAGCCATGTGAGGCCACTTCCCACAGCGTCAGCACCAAAGGGTTATTCCAGGAGGGTAAGAGCAGCCAGAAATTTAGTTAGCAGGAGGAAAACCAGGCATGCCAATGTGCTTCCTCCAGTTAACTTAAATTGCCCCTGTGACCCTGCACTGATGTTCTGCTGTAACATTACTTGAATGACATTTTGTCATTTGCTGAATGTTAACCTGCAGAAATGCCATCTTTGCTGCTTTACTTTGAGACAGGATGACATGCACTGCAGCCCCTGTTGTTGGGGGGTAATTTTCTGCTCCGTTCCTGACAGACAGGATTCCAATAGCACCATATGTCAAAAACTCCAACCCATTCCAGTCATGTACCCACACCGTCCAGCTGTCACAGCTATAATTATTGAAACTAAAGCCCAGAGAAGTTTCTAGCTTTGGAAATGCTCTAGTCTCCTTAGATCTTTACTACTGATGTTATAGCTGATTAGGACCCTGCCAGCCTTCTGTTGGTCTCTTGAAAACTGCTGTAATTCCCATTCATCATGGAAGCTAACCAGCTGCTCCAGAGCCATCCCCTCAAATGTGTTGCTTGATGTTGTACTTTGCTGTTGTCCTGACCTTGATACTTTGGATGCTCAAACAAAGGCTCCTGATTTTGTTGAAGCTGGTCCAAAAGGAGCCAAGTGAAGTAGATCCTGCACAGAGAAAGGGAAGCAGTTTTTGCTGGTACCTGGTGTCGCTGTAAGACTGATGCTGATCCACACTTTTCTTGGCCATCCTGCCACAGCTTCCTGGCCATTGCAGGCAGGGGGGAGACCCCTGGAATGCTCTCCTGTCAGGCTGACAGCGAACTCTTGGCAGAACATCTGTCTTGTCTCTCAGCAGAGATGAAAGGGACTCCTGTAATCAGGGCTTTGAGCCTTTACAGCCACTTTTGTCACTTCTAACCAAATGTAATGAAGTTCAACATCTTTTGATTCTATTTGAAACTTTGGTCTGAGTAGAGAGTACAGCTATTGGCTTTTCCTATTAAAATCTCAAAGCTGAAAGCTTTATGATCTTGAGGTGTTTATAGGTTTTAGGCTTCTTTGATAGCCTTTGCATTCATATCTCTTGCAGTGCAGATATGTGTAGTGCATAGAGTAGCACCTTTTCAGATTGCATTTTCACACTATGGTCTTTACTTTT